>JANHFP010003330.1:51882-71963 GCA_032468135.1 Calamaria suluensis
TATTTTTTTTAGAATAGAGCCCAAAATAATGATTAGAACATTACACACACCTTCAGATGTTCTTCTCTAACTTACAAATGACTATTAGAGCCAGGAGTGGTCATGGATTGAGTAAAATGTGGTGAAATTCACTTAACAAGGCTCTTGCTTAGCAACCAAAATTTTGGGCTTAATTGTGGTCATAAGTCAAGGACTATCTCTGCTTTCCTTTGCATGGCAGCCTTGTCCTCCTTTCTGGCAATTTTCCTCTCTGTTAGAGGCACGAAAATAATCCAGAAGATGTAAGGTTTCCTGCTGGAGCAGGAGGTTGGAGTAGATGGCCTCTTAAGATTCCTTCCAGCCCTAGATTGCTGTCCTGTTTCAAAGCATCTTGTGGGTTTGTGGTCCTTCCTTCCTCCTCCTCCTCCTCCTTCTCCTCCTCCTCTCTCTCTCTCTCTCTCTCCCCCATCCTTTCTTTTTCTTTCTCTCTTTTTCTGTCTTTTCTTTCTATTCTCTCTCTCTTTCTTCCTTTCCTTCTCTTTCTTGTCTCACCGTTCCTTTCTTTTTTCTTTCTCTTTTTCTTTGTCTCTCCCTCTATTTCTTTCTCTTTCTTTTTCTATCTTTTACTTTCTTTCTATTTTCTCTATCTTCCTTCTACTTTCATTCTCTCTCTCTCTCTCTCCTCCCTCCCTTCCACCTTCAAAGTTCAGAGTGAAACTGGGAGGCCCAAAAGAAAGCACTTGGCAGCAGCGGCACTGTTAGATTGTAGAAAGAAGCCACTATAAGTGTTACTCACAACAAGTTTATTCTAGCTATATTGTATCAGACGCAAAGACCAGCAAGAGACTGCAGCTTTAACAGAGCCGCACTATTTATACAGAGAGCTTCGTGGCCAAACGGAACCCATTAATTAGCGCTTGCAACATAGTAGCGCCAAGCTTCCTCTGCTCCCCATCCCGGATTCCCACCTTTATTTCCCGCCCAAAATAACTGGTGCATCAATCTGTTCAAGTTTGCAACACATAAAACTATATACACAAGACTCCTTCACCCCCGATGGAACAATGTACATAAACATTGTTTACAGACATAATCCTTTAAGTAGGCAGGTACATATTTTGTCCGTAGAGATTGACGCACTTCTCCAGGATGAACAACAGCAGGATCCATCGTAGAATCACACGATTCAGGCAAAGCAGCAGCAATGCTAGGTCCACAAGAGTCCAATACAATGTCCTTGGTCCGCAAAGCACCGCTGTCCACAGCCGCCACTTCTTCCACATGAACGGTGGGCATGCTGTCCTTCAGCACCATGGCCGCAGGTCCACCTTTAAGCGAACCAGGATTGTTTTCCAGGCTGTGCGGCTGGCTGGCCATGGGAACCATAAGTTCTGGAGAGACAGGGGGAACATTTACAATAGGTTCTGCTGACACAGCCAGTACGTTTTTACCGGGTTCTGGTGCATTGAATCCTTTATTTGGTCTAATTTGGTCAATATGTCATTTCCATTCCATCACTTAATTCCACTTCATATGATCTAGGGCTTGTTTGTCTGACCACCCTAACAGGCACCCAGGTCTCACCTTCCCTGTAATTTCGAGCATGGATGGTATCATCAATTTCCACCCTCTTTTCTGGGTTGCCCGCCAACAAGGGATCCCTAGTCACATCAAAATGGGGGTGAGTTCTATCTAAGATAGTGCGAAGATGCCACCCCATTAACAGCTCTGCGGGGCTAACCCCTGTGCTGGAGCACGGGGTTGAGTGTTGCCAAGTTAAAAAGTTGGTAATTTTCTCTTTCTAGGAGCCATGGTTAGATTTCAATAAAGCCAACTTGGTCACGTGTACCATCTTCTCCGCTAAACCATTGCACTTTGGGTTGTAAGGAGTGGTTAAAACATGTCTGATGCCCAACCCCCCCAGGTACCTCTCCATGGTCACAGATGTAAATTGAGGCCTGTTGTCTGAAACGACAATATCAGGAAGACCATGCGTGGCAAACAATTGGCTCAGGACAGGAATCACATCACCCGAAGTGGTAGAGCCCATTTTCACAACCTCCACCCATTTAGAAAATGCATCCACAACTACCAATAGCATTGTACCATTTAAAGGCCCCGCAAAGTCTATATGAATCCTACTCCAAGGACCCACAGGTTGCTCCCATTTAGCCGGTGTCACTTTGGGTGGAGCAGATCTATGGGCTTGGCAGATGCCACATTTTGCCACATATAAATTAATATCTGAGTCAATTCCAGGCCACCATACATAACCCCTGGCCACTGCTTTCATTTTCACTATGCCAGGATGGTTACAATGTAGAGCGTCCATTACCTCCGACCGTAGGGACTCTGGAATTACAACCCTTTCCCCCCGTAATAAAACTCCATGCAACACTGAGAGTTCCTCCCTTTTGGTCCCAAAGGAAACAAAACCCTCTTCCAAGGGCCCCGTTGGCCAGCCCCTAGCACCCAGATACAAACAGCCCTGAGCGTCTTGTCCAGAGAAGTGGCTTTGGCAATGCTTTGGGCAGAAATAGGGCCCTGATCCAAGTAATTAAGAGCCAGGATGGGTAATTGGTCTGCTGGATCTTGAATGAGGTCAGGCAAAGGGCATCTACTTAAAGCATCCACATGACCCATTAACCTCCCAGGGCGCTGCACCAACCGGTAATCATAGCACCTCGGGAGCAAGGACCACCTGACAAACCTGGGAGGGAGAGCCACCGGAGTCTGCCTGTTGCCAGATAATAACCCAAGGAGGGGGAGGTGATCAGTCTGTATTTCAAAATGATGCCCATAAACATAGTCATGGAATTTTTTAACTGCTGCGATAATAGCCAGAGCTTCCTTATCAATCTGAGCATAATTGCGCTCAGCAGGGGACAATGACCTAGAAAAGAAATCCACCGGCACCTCCTCACCGTTGGGCAAGATATGACTCAAGACAGCACCCACCCCCACTGGGGAGGTGTCACAGGCCAATCTTAATGGTAACACTGTGGAATACTGCATTAAGAAAGAGTCTTCAGATACTAAGTCTTTCACGGCTCGGAAAGCATCAGCCTCCCTCATTCCCCAAGACCAAGGAAGGTTTTTCCATAATAACTGGTGTAGAGGCTCAGCCACCGAAGCCTTCCCTTTAAGAAAAGTATTATAAAAATTTAACAACCCCAAAAATGATTGTAATTCAGTTTTTGTCATTGGCTCAGGAGCTTCCTTTATAGCTCTAACCTTTGAAGTGGTGGGGAAAATACCCTTTTCATTTAACCTAAACCCCAAAAATTCCACTTCCCTGGCCCCCAAAACACATTTCTTGGCTTTTAGTTTAAGCCCCGCGCCTCTGAACTTCAGCAGGACCTCCTTAACATGAGCCGTTAATTCCCCAGCCATAGGTGCTGAAATTAGGACATCATCAAAGTACAGCACCACCCCAGGTAAACCCATAAACAGCCGTTCCATAATAGACTGGAAAACACCAGGGGCAACATTCATCCCAAATTGCAGTCTGTGGCACTTAAACACCCCCCTGTTAGTTACAATAGTTTGTAACTATTGGCACTGGCAGTTGCTGGTAAGCCTGCGACATATCAAATTTTGCAAAATACGATCCTGGTCCCAGGGTATGTAATAAATGTTGGATTATGGGTACTGGGTAGGCACTTTGTTGAAGGGCAGTGTTCAATGTGCAACGATAGTCCCCACAAATTCTCACCGACCCATCTGGCTTTAAAGGGGTCACAATGGGGGTTTCCCACTTTGAATAATCCGTGAGTGAAATGGCCCCCTGTTCTAACAGTTTATCCAGTTCTGCATCCACCAAATGTTTTATTGCCAAAGGCACCCACCTAGCTTTCAACCGGATTGGGGCTACCTTTGGGTCAATGTTGAAAGAAATGGGGGAACCCACGTACCTTCCCAAGCCAGACTCAAAGACATCAGCAAATTCTTGAAAAATAGACTGAGAGTGCACTGCGTTGACTTGCAGTGTTTTGAGCATGCCCCCCACGTGCAGACCGAATTTGTGGAACCAATTCATGCCCAGGAGTGTGGGCACAGCAACAGGCGATACCAATATGGGCAGGGAACCCTTGAACTCTTGTTCTCCCACAAAGTGGATGTTCACATCTTTGTAGCCAAACACCGGCAAATGTCTTCCCTGGCAGTCAATTAGGTGAAGTTGCACTTTCCGGATCTCTTCTCTTTTTACATTGGCATTTAAGGCTTTTAAGTTTTTCCAGGATATTAGAGAGAGGGATGCCTTTGTGTCGATTTCCATAGAGCATGATTTTCCATCTATGGCTACAGGGACAAACACCTTCTCCTCTCCTTCCACTTCTGCATGTCCAATTCTCACTGTATGAATTTCAGAACGGGTATAGGATTGTTTTATCCTCTCCTTTTGTGCACATTTAGGCTTTTGCTCACCCGGCCCCCATCTTTCTTTACACTCTACCGGCACAGGAGCCCTGCAAATGCAAGACAGGTGTCCTTTTTTCTGGCACCTGCGACATATGGCATCTTTGAATTTGCAATTGTTCTTAGTATGCTGGTACCCACCACAACTGAAACATTTCCTCTCCATGGGCTTTTCACCTTTCCCACTCTACTCATCATCCTCTTTACGCCTCAAGCTTTCAATTTTATTACAGGTGGGAAACATTTCTTCACTTTCCCCATCCGATTCTTCCTCAGATACTTCCTCTACGTTCTCAAAGTTAATACTCCCCCCATCAACAGCTGTAGTCACTTGGATTTTTGCAAAGAGTTGGCTGCCTGGCTAGATGACTCACTTGCTCTGGCCTCATCTAACACCTGGGCTAAGGTAGGTTTTTTCTTTTTCAGTAATCTTCTTTGTAAGTCTTTGTCTCTTACCCCATATATCACTTGATCTTTTATGGCCAAGTCCGTGTCAGGGAACTCACACAGCTTGGCTTTTTTCCGGAGCCCCGCCACAAAATGGTTGATTGTTTCCCCTTTTTGCTGAATGATGTCCTAAAACTGGAATCTATGCACCGTGGATAATTCATCCAGTTCATAGTATGCAGCTAGAGCATCCTGTAGATCCATCCAAGTCATGTCTTCAGGGTCTGCGGGAGCTGACACCGTCTCAGCTACATCGAATACATCGAGACCACAGTGAGTCAAGAAATTTGCCAGCTTCTGGTCGTCTGGTATGTTAGCCATACCGTTGGCTCTCAGGAACAGTTTGAAACATCTCATATACGACTCCCATCTCTCTCTTTTCGGATTAAATGGAGTTGGGGGAATCAGAGATGCCACCATTGCTGCTACAGGTGCAGCCATGCTAGCTATCTACCTGTTGAGTACACACCTTGCCTCTTCTTCAATATCCCACCTTCGTCGCCAATGTTAGATTGTAGAAAGAAGCCACTATAAGTATTACTCACAAACAGGTTTATTCTAGCTATATTGTAACAGATGCAAAACCTAGCAGAAGAACTGCGGCTTTAACAGAGCCACTCTATTTATACAGACAGCTTTCGCACCTAAACGGAACCCATTAATTAACGCTTGCAACATTGTAGCGCCAAGCTTCCTCTGCTACCCACCAAGTAGTGCCGCCTTTATTTCCTGCCAGAATAACTGGTGCACCATTCTGCACAGGCTTGCAACAGGTATAACTATATACACAACACCACCCACTCGAGGATTTGGGTACAAGAAATAGTAAAGAATAAAACCCCAGTCCTGCTTGGTCCTCTTGCATCTCTGCAATGACAGAGATATCAAGAAGGTGAGCAATAGCCGAATCCATGAGGACTCTTCTCTCTCGCAGCAGGAATAGGGCAGCGGATGAAAAACCATGGGGGAGCAGAACATAATTCAATAGACAGGTCAAATTTTACAGTCTCTCTGATTCAAGTAGGGCTCATAAGCAAGTCCGAATGGTCAGCAAAGAGGGCCAGCCTGATGCCAATGGGAGGCTCTGGACCGGAATTAGCACTGATGCCTGTAAGTATGGCTCCCTCCCCCTCAAAAGGGCCATTTGGGCAGAGAGTTGTGGCCTCTAGCTGGCCTGTCTTAGGTAGGCCAATTCCTATTGGGATTGTATCTAGGGGTAAATGAACCTTGGGCCTGGAATGGGCCTGTGCCCCAATCAGACCCTTTAAAGGAAGAGTGCCTGAAATTAGAGGAGGGTCTGGAATTGCTCTTGCAGTCGGAGGAAGGCAGAATTTTCCTCTTGTCCTTTGTCTTCACTAAAAGCGGTTCCAGTGGCTCGCCAAAGAGAGACAAAGCCAGACTAAATTTGCAATGAGCGTCAGCTTGCCAGGACTTGAGTCAAAAGCATTCGACAAGTCCCCACTGTGGATGCCAAGTTTTTATCATCCAGCTGAAACAAATGTAGAGTAGTGTCTGCTGAGAATTGGACAGCTGCCACGATCTTATTTAGATCCTGATGAAGTTGTAGGTCGTCTGAGGGAATCCTACCCTGGAGCTCCTTGAGCCAGAGAATAGTGGCCCAATTGAAGAATGAAGCAGTTATGGCTGACCTGAGAGCCCAACAGTGGCAAGGTGGGCCTGCTGCAGTAATTGTTCTGAGCATTTGTCCTCAGGTCAAGACCCTTTGTCAGGCTCACCAGGGATCGCAGAATGAAACCAGCCACAGGCACGTCTACTAGAGGTGTTTGAAGAAGGTTGGCGAGGTCCAGACCAACATTATAAAATCTATTCTCCAGAGATGATGGAGTATGGGCTGGGGCCAAGCTGGATCACTGACCATGGATTGTGTCCAGAAAAATGTTTGGGGTAGGAATGATGTCTGCTGGTGCATCCTGCAAGGAAAACAGAGAGGATTTGAGAGGAACCTCTTAAAAAACCCCATTACACTGTCCAGAGGGGCTAGGCCAGCAATTTTGATGGCCTTAAACAAGAGAGACTTAAACAATTTGGGAGGGAAAAGACTGGATGCCACAAGCATCAGATCCCCATCATCATCAGCCTCAGAGATGGAATTGCTTATGACAGAATGAGCCAGAGAAGTGGGAAAGGCCCGAGACTGGAATTCTATGATGTCAGAGCCCCTGCCAAACTCAGAAGGAAGGGCCACAGTCATAGGTGGAATGTTACCCCAGTAAAAAAAACCCTGCAAGATAGAGCTGTCAATCCTCAGCTGAGAATAAACCCGTGATGGCGAACCTATGGCACAGGTGCCACAGGTGGCAGGTGGAGCCATATCGGTGGGCACACAAGCATTGCCCTAGTTCAGCTCTGATGCACATGCAGGCACTGGCCAGCTGATATTTGGGCCTTCAAGGTCCACCAGAAGTCAAGAAAGAGGCTGTTTCCAGCCTCTGGAGACCCTGGAGGTGTGGGGGAAGGCCCGTTTTTTACTCTCCCCAGGCTCCAGAGCCTTTCTAGGGTGGGAGGGGGGGCAAATTGAATTATGGGTGTGGGCACGTGGACATGCAAACCCCCTGGGCACCCCCCACTTTTGGTACGCGGTGGCAAAAAGGTTAGCCATCAATGGAATAAACCAACCAAATACATAATTAACAGTGTGGATTAGCTGCCTGCTTGCAAAATCCAGTTTGCAGGCTAGAGACCCTGGAAGAGTCACAATGTGACCGGGCTTAGCAAAATGCCCAGGAAAAAGGCAGCAAGGCTCTATAGAGCAGGAAAGCTAAGGAAACCTTAAAATGGCCCCTGAAATCCACTCCCAATTCTAAGGCTGGCAGCAACAAAAAAAGGGACCCAGGGCAAGCACAAGGCTCAATGCAATGAGGGAATTTTCCTTGGTCTGCAGGAAAGTGCTGGGCTGGTGCCGAGGTAACAGGCAGGCACAGAGCTCAAAGTTCAATCAACAGCAAGCAAAAGTTGCTGACAGGAAAACTTTCCCTTAAAGCAGCAAGCACAAACCACAGCCCAAATATGGAGTGCAAAGCTCCGCAGTGCTCTCCCTAATATCCCCTTCAAGCAAGAAGCAAAGTGTGAAGCTCTGCATGGTTCTGGAATGCCTGAGGCTCTGGAACACTCGGGCTGCAATTTCAAGGCCAAAGAAAGGCCTGACAAACAGCTGAGGGGGTGGGGTGGCAAATGGCCAAGGCAGATGCCCTGGCCAGTGCCACTGAAGGTGACTCTATCAGCAGGGAGTCAGTCTATGACTTACAGTTTGTGAGAATGTCCTGCAAAGTAAGCATGAGTCTTTGATTGACTCAATCCAACATTTGATCTAACTGAATAACCCATCCTGGATGCTATCTCCACTAGGAAGGAGAAGTAATTGATATAAAAATGCAATGATGTGGGGCTCATGACCTATCTGGGCACCATCACGAAGACCTGCAACACCATGAACCAGTTTGTGAACAAGTTCAACATCCTCTATGACCACCAGCGCATTGGGCGCCGCATGCAAGGACTTTTCTTCTAAGATTTGGTGCTCCCTAATAAAGTGATTGTGCTGAATGAAAAAAAAAATCATGATAATAAGATAAATCGGTACTTGAAAGTCATGAAAGATTTTCTTGTTAATAATTTTATACTTGAAATGCCTTAGGCTTGCAATAAAACTGTTTCCCTTACATTTTGAGAGTTCTTCCCATAAAGATAGAATTCAGTAATTTCACAGAGTATGTTACGACCATAAGTATGAAAATTGCCAAATATAGCCTTATATTATATTGTTAATACTAACATTTCAATATAAAGATGAAAATGTAACTGAGTATGACTCGGTTATACTTTGAACTAGTTTAAAATTTTGTACAATTGATGCATTATGATCCTAGGCTTGCTAGAATATAAATGATTACTAGAGGATATAAACTTGTGTATATGTGTCAACCCTGAAGCTGACCTGACAGAAGCCATTTTGAAGCTTCAGTGTTGTCACATATACAGGAGGGGTGGGGATAGAAATAGCTGGGGTTTTGTAGCCAAAACAAAATACTTTCTCCTGGGAACCCCATACTCTTCAAGCAAGTTAATGGGTTGCTGATATGAGGAGCCCCCAGCACGCTCCTCACCAAAGCAAACCCATAAGATTAGATATGGGCCAGCACTTTTGGTGCCACTATGAAGCAGTGATTCTGTCCCATAGACTGCTCCATAGAAATTGTACCAGGAGCAAAGCTACCCAAACCAAAAATGTATTCCATGATCCCTAATGAGATGAGAGAACTAAGAGAGTACATTGACACCAACCTGTTGGAGGTTCATACAGTCAGCTACATCCAGAGTAGCCACACCAGTCCTCTTTAAAGAGAAAGGAATGGGTTGATGTGGCTCTACGTTGATTTTAAGGGAGCTGATGCCATATATGTGGAAAACATGTACTTATTCTCCCTCATGAAAGACATGCTGGCAAACCTAGCCAAGGGAAAAGTGTTCACCAAGTTAGACCTATGAGAGGAATATTACCGAGTGTGAATTAAGGAAGGAGACGAGTGGAAAACTGTCTTCAGCTGTCCCTTAGGGAGCTTCCAATTCAAAGTGATGCTCTTTGGCTTGCAAGGAGCCCCTGCAGTCTTTATGCAGCTGATAAATGAAGTGCTACATGAGCACTTGTATAAAGGAGTCCTTATGTACATTCTCATTTTCACTGAGACCTTGGACGAGCACATTGAATTGGTGCAAGAGGTGTTGAAAAAGCTACTTGCATCCAAATTATATGTGAAGCTGTCAGAATGTGAATTGCACAAAACTAACCTGGACTACTTGGGCTACTGAGTGTCAAATGAGGGCATAGAAATGGACCCAGCTAAAGTTAAAGTGGTCCTATACTGTCAATCCCCTTACACACGAAAACAGCTTCAGAGCTTCTTGGGATTTGCTAACTTATATAGGCAATTCATTCTCTCCTTCACTGAAATTGCCCTGCCCATCACCAAGCTGTTAAAGACTGGATGAGGCCCTCAGCAACCCCTAAAATGGACTTTAAAATGCAAAAGGCATTATAGGAACTAAAGACCCTATTCGCCAAGGAGCCAATCCTCAGACACCTTAATCCAGAACAGCCCTTCATAGTCCAAGTGGACTATGAAGGACATGGCCATCACAGCTGTTCTCCTTCAGAGGACACTGGCAGCAACTTGCAACTCTGTGCATACAACTCCCAAAAATTGGCACTAAAAATCCCACAAAGACCCTCCCCAAAGCAAGTTCATTGGGCACAATATTTCAAATAGTTCAACTAAATACTTTCAAGCTAAAATACATCCCAGGGGTGGAGGAAATTTCCTGTTGTAACCTAGGCTTCCTGAGTCATTGAATCACACGAGTAGTCCCAAAAACCTCTTTTATTGCAACACCTGTGAATTATGTTCATTCTCAACTGAGTCCCAATTAGTTGCAAAAACTAATTGGGGCTCAGAGAGAAGTACTTTGGGATAATCACCAACATTTATCTCCCTTGACACAAAGCCAAAGACCTACTTGGCAAAGCCACACAGAATCCAGAATCAAATAGAGATGCCAACTTGGAAAAGAATTAACAATGTTGCTTTCCTGTAAAGAGCCCACATGCCTTTGCTCCTCATTTAAGTCTTATGGGAGGGGCCAATCATCTCCAGCCCTTACCCCTGAGTCATCCCTTTTGTTTTAACTGTTCTTGCCTTCTGGCAGCTCTGTGCATGCATGCACTAGGAACATGCTCCTCCTGTTCCTCTGTCTCTCTGATGTCTGACTCTGGAGGCTCTGAAGTCCACACATAACTTTCAGATGGCCCTGGCCCCATCTCTGCCTCCAACAGATCCCTCATTTGAGCCTACCCTAGTCTCCAGGACTGGCTCATGTTCCTCCCCAGCCTCCTCACTGTCTGAATCTTCTGCCAGCTCTGCAGGTTGCTGCAGACCACAACACTTCCTGGCAAATGCCCTATCACACAAACCACAGTGAGGAGATGGTTCATGCTATGATTCCTTTCTCAGCATGGCTTGCAGCCACAATCAGAGGGCAGGGCAGACAACCAAGAACCACAGATGAGGGGGATGACCCAAAAACTAAGGGACAAGCTGCCAGACAACCCATGGTATAGTGACCACAAAAAAGCCCTGACCATGAGAGATGGACTAGCCTGGAAAGGCTCAAAATTGTATGTGCCCAATGGCCTGCAACTCCAAGTACTCCAACAGAATCACAATTCTAACCAGGCAGAGCACATTGGTTATTTGAAAACTCTGCACTTGGCACAAAGGCAATTTTGGTGGCCAAAGATTAAGAAAGACATTGACGACTATGTCAAAAACTATGCCACTTGCAAAGTCATGAAGAAAAGGCCAGGGTTGCTTCAGCAGGTGGCATATCCATCCTGACCCTGGCAGGAGATTGCCATGGATTTTATTGTTGAGCTCCCTGAGAAGGAGGGGATATGGTTATTTGGACCATAATATATTTGTTCTCAAAGCAAGTCCATTTCATAATTGCCTAGTGAAGAAGCTGGCCAGACTGTTCATAAGGGAGATTTATAGATTGCATGGCATTTCCCGCAGGATCATCTCCAATAGGCAGGTCCAATTCACTTTTCAGGTCACCAGTGGCATGGAATTTGTCCCCATGACTGAACTCCCCAGAGACTCCCCCTCATCCATGTCACTAAATGAATGAATGGAGTCACTGAAAGAGGTGTGGGAAAATACCAAGCAGGCTTTACAAGAAGCGGCAAAAATCCATAAAATGCAAGCCAACAAATGGTGCAGCCCCCAAGTACCATTTCAGGTGGGGAGCAAGGTTTACCTCTCAATCAAGTACCTAAAGTTAAAACTCCCTTGCAAAAAAACTAGGACCAAAGTTCATAGGGCCTTTCCCTATAGTGAAAATAATTAACCTTGTTATGGTACAGCTTAAACTCCCTCGCTTGTTAGGGAAAATGCATCCAGACTTTCACAGCAGCTTATTAAAGATGGCAGTAGGCTTCCAGATCAGGCTGGTAGATCGGGCCCTGAAACCAATAATGGTGCAAGGGAAAACAAAGTAAAGAAAATCCTGGATTCTAAATTACATAGGGGCTGATTGCAGTACCTAGTGCAATGGAAGAGGCACCCACTCTCCAAAGCCACCTGGGTCAAAAGCTGGGGTTTGAAGGCACATAGATTGGTCAAATAGTTTCATCACAAATACTCCCAGAAACAAGGACAGGAAAGGGAGATAAGGCTGAACCTTGAATAACCTCTCCGTGGTTTCTTTTCTTTGCAGGAAGTCCTTTTCAGTTAAGGGTTAGGGTTCAACCCTGAAGCTAAGCTGACCTAAGCTGCCACACTGGAGCTGAGGGATAAGGAGGGGGCAATAGAAATAGCTGGGCTTTGTAGCCGAACCAAAATACTTTCTCCTGGGAACCAAGGACATTCCCACAGGTCATCAGAGAGAGGAGGAGTGACATTACCAGGGAACCAGATTGGACTATGTGACTGATTGTTTGGGAAATGGGGAAAACTTTTACTTTTAATTAGGTGAAAACCACGGGAGCATTCAGAGTCATTTTGTACCATACTGTGCCAATATGATATGTCCAATAAAACTATTCATTGAGGAATATACCTGCCTTGGAGTCCTGTTTGCTACGGGTGTATTACTTGGAAACCTGACAATATGAATAGAAGGGCTTTGGTGCTAACCAGACAAATGGATGAATGAATGGATAGATGATAGGTGGAACCTGCTTTGAGAATTATGAAAGAGCTAGAAAAAATCCTTTCATGTCCTGCCTCAGTGAGGAAGAATACCTGCCTTTTATTGTTTTTGTTGTTTTTTTACTAGAAGGCAAAGAAATAATTGTTCAAAGATAGAGGAAAGTATCTTGATATGGCATCAGGAATACATCTTTTTCTGAAGAGGAGCTCACGTCGCAATAGGACAGATGAGTCTTCCATAAGCTCTATGGAAGTTTGCCAAATTCCCTCAGTCAGAGGACCCAAACAGATCTAAGCCACCCTGAAGGAAAGGTGAAGAAAAGATGAATACTTTCTAGTTCACAAGGAGATCACTAATCTCCTTGTTTGGAAAGCTCTCAATTCAGCAGAGAGGAAAAGGTAGACACTGTGTTGTCCAAGGCTTTGGCAGTTCCAAAAAGGAGAATGAAGAAAAACTGAAAATAAAGGAAGAACAGTGTGTTGGCTGGATGAGAAATGTTTATATTTCAACTTCTGTCAGAAATGCCCCTTTCTAAAAAGACTGACTAACAGTGGGGCTGAAAAAGAAGGGGGGTGGTTCTGTCAAACCTCCATCCCCTGAATCAGTGGCGAAAAAGCTTACAGAAGAAAGATCCAAAACAAGGAGTGTTAATAGTTTTGATTAATTGGACATTATAATGTTAAAAGGAGGAAAAAATGAATTGGTCATCTAAGGATTTTATAAACTTTATTTGGATTTAAAGTTGGCTCTGACATCATAAATAAAAAGGGAAAAATGGCACAGATTAAGCAAGCTAAGAGGAAGGAATAGAAGGAAAATAGTGCAACAGTGACATCTCCTGGCCAAAATAACATTTAGAAGGAAAACAAGAAACAAAAACAAAACCTAATTATAATGACAATGGCAACAGTGCTGTAAGATTTTTTAGAAAACTTTTATGAGATGCCTACACCTGGGATTTGTTTATGAGGAAGACACAGAGAATGAGAGTAGAAAAAGTATAAGTTGTAAACATTGCAGTTCTTTGATTGGACATTGCAGTTCTTTGATTGATGGGAATAATAGAGACTGTTAAAATATAAAAGAAGAATTGTATGCCTCAATTTTGACTGGAATAGTAAAGGAATTGGATTTACTCTTTCAAATAGCAATGGATAGGATGGAGAAATGATTTAAAGAGATTATGGGAAAAAATAGAAAAAAATAGTGAAGATCAAACTGCTGAAAAATGAGGAAACAACAGAAGAAAGGGAGAAACCAACAAAAAAAGGAGGAGGCGATTTAAAAACTTTCCCTATTCGTTTACCCTTTTCCCTACCCCAAGAAATACTAATAAAACTTTTTTGAAAAAAAAGAGGAGGAGGAAGGAGAAAAAGGGGAGACAATGACAAAAATAATAGTGATGGATGAAGTAAATTTGGGGAAAATATTAAGAGAGTTGAATACTATTTGGTAAGGAAGAAAGGGGCAAGGATATGAAGCTTTGAAAACAGGCAGTTGAAGAGGGGGGAAGAGGAGAGGACTAGTCAGAACAAACATTCTAAAAACTGATATAAATAAAATCAGAGATGAAAGGGAGGACTATGGGAGGCAGGCCAAAAATACCCATACCAAATAAAACACTGAGGCAGGCAATAGATAATGGTTTGTTGTTGTTGTTGTTAGTTGCGAAGTTGTGTCCGACCCATCGCGACCCTATGGACAATGTTCCTCCAGGCCTTCCTGTCCTGCACCATCCTCTGGAGTCCACCCAAGCTCACACCTACTGCTTCAGTGACTCCCTCCAGCCACCTTGTTCTCTGCCGTCCCCTTCTTCTTTGGCCCTCAATAACTTGGAATATTAATAGTGATTAAAAACACATCACAGAATCTGAATGTTAATAGAGGTAAAATGTTTGCTTTCATATTATACTGTCCATAATTATTTCAGCTCTATTTTGTTCTATTCAAAGGGAAAAAAGCCTTCTAGCAGTTTATTTGCAGTTATTCTCAGTTTAGTACTCTCTTTTTCTTCTTAATTTAACACCAATTTTCACATCACTAGAGAAATATCCAACAGTTGCTGTGAAAATGTAATTTAAAGCTTACTTTCACAATTCAGAAAAGGTACTTGAGTAGCTAATAAAAATTACATATCCTTAATGTAAAAACATTTTCAGGCTTGATTACTTTGTAATGAAATTGTAACAGTTTGGATTATTCCTACTTTAACTATAGCATACGGCCACAAGATGGCAGCCTATCTACATGTACTGGCAACTACACAGAATGTAGAAAAATGTAGGGATTTTCCTTGTACAGAGAAAATGTACAATTAAAAACTGAAGGTTTCAGTTCAAGTTTGACATAGTAGATACAGTTCACACACTATTAGAAAAACAAATTAGCAATTTTGATGCTTGAAGTGTAAGGATCTAGCCAACATCAAAACAGTTTAGAAAGATGGAACTTAATATACAAACAGATTTATAGATTCAAATACTAAAATGCTCTATTTAAGCAGTCACTTTTTAATAGCTTAGAAATCATATATTTGCAAAGTTATCTATATGACAAAATAATTTAACATGCATCATTGATAAGAAAAAAAAAGTATTATTGTAGAGAATGCTGCAAATGTCCTGTACTTTGAGCTGTTCATTTATTCTGGCTTGCTGTCAGTTTAATTAAAATGAACAATATCATTAAAGGTATGATGTAGGATAATCTCATAAAAATGTCAGTGTGGCCAGTTGGAGCATCTGCGGCTGCGATTCCTAAACTGAGTGATTAACTCCATCAGATCCCAAGAACAACATGAAATCTCTCTATCCAGAAGACTGAAGTGCTAGTAATAGCTAGGATACTGAACAGAATCCTCAAGCCCCCAACAGTGGTGGGATTCAAAAAAAAATACTACCAATTCTGTGGGTATGGCTTGGTCGATGTTGCTTGGCTTGGTGGGCTTGGCAGGGAAAGGTTACTACAAAATCCTCATGTCCTCTCAATCAGCTGGGACTCAGGAGGCAGAGAATAGATAGGGGCGGGGCCAGTCAGAGGTGGTATTTACCAGTTCTCCGAACTACTCAAAATTTCTGCTACCGGTTCTCCAGAACTGGTCAGAACCTGCTGAAACCCCCCTCTGCTGCTGTCCAGAAGATAGGCTAGTCAAGTGAAGGCTCAGAATGTAATACACAGACGAATCAAGATGGGTGGCAAGAGAATATACCATAAATATGCTCTATATTTTGAGTGAAATGACATAATCCACTAAAACCATTGTCAACAGTTCACCATTACAAGGAAAATTGCAGTTATGTACTTCTCAGCTGAAGTATTAGACTCGGTCATGAAAATGAAGGTCATGATCTAAAATTCTCAAGCTACATTAGTAAAATTACGTGACTAAAAAGTTGTAATTTAGCTGTGACATTAAAATGATGCAGAACTTAAGCCAGGACAGAGTCCAATGATGAACTGGAAGAGCTCAACCCAAGGACAACACCTATCAGTAGGAAGTAGCACAAAAATGCTGCTCTTGGAATGCATTGATAAGCCTCTTCCACCATCAAAGAATGCATCCATACATGACACCAGGTGAATACAAAAACTTATAAAATGCTTTTTTGCAACATTTTTGCAAATCCTTTCATGAAAAAAAGCTACAGTCTTTGAAAATTGACTTCAGATTAATCCCTAATGAATTAGATTCGGTGGCTCTGTCCTCTGTCCTTTATATATAGCATATATATATAGTATGATATGAAATCATTCAGTCAGAATTTGCAAATTCCAGTGACTTGGTACCATGGCTGAAGAATTCCGAGTTCATGTTTTCACTAACATACAGATGTAAACCTCCTATTGCATGTTCATGCATATCAACTACAAGGAGGCAAAATGTTCACAGAAATGAAGTTTGCATGTGTATTTTATTTATTTTTATTTATTTATATTAGATTTATACCCCGCCCCATCTCACCGGGACTCGGGGCAGCTTACAGCAGAATAAAATCAACAATATATATATACACAATTAAGAAAGAATTAAATAATGCACTGTAATTCTAAATTTTTTAAAAAATTAAAAAATCTTAAAATCAAAGTTCCCAATTCAATTCAAAATGCAATAATAATTTGGTACAAACATTATGTTAGCAAAAATTCTGGTTGCTGAAATTCAGACTTTCTGTTGTGAGCACACATGCGTGAATGCACATGCTTATTTACAGACACACTACAGTAAGTTTTTCTTGTCCCTCTTTCTAAATTCTGGTGTTATGATGATAATGTTATTAAGCATACATAGTAATACCATCTTTCAAACTCTAATCTTTCCATCTAGTTATTACTTATATTCTATTATATAAAAATTATATCTGCTAACATTACTCCTATTTCTTATTTCTACCTCTATTCTAGTTTCTAGTCAGGCCACCATTACTAATCCTAGTGTTAATACATATGTTTATATCAAGACAAAGTCCTTCATTATTTGGTTATTCAAAGTCTCAGTATGCCATTCCAGTACCAATCATCCTATTATTTAATCATACTTAATAGTATCATCTTTCAACCTCCAATCATTCCATCTAACTATTGCTTTATATAAAGGTGAGTATTCTTATTTCTACCTCTATTCTGGTTTTTAATCAGGCTATCATTAGAAAGAAAAAAGTCCTTTCTATCCATCATCTCTTGCCCGTTTTAATACTTCAATGCTTATTTCTTTTTTAACTTGCCTTCCATGGATCTTTGTCTCCATCAGCGTCTGTGTCTTCACTATTCAGTCTGAATATTTCTCCCATCTCTATCCTCCTAAGCTGCCAGGTCTCCAGAGTGTCCACCCACCCCATTTCCCTTTCAAAAGTATCTTCCAGGTTATCTGAATCCATTTCTAAATCCCTTAAAGTACTTTTCCCTTGGTTTATTTTATCAGTCATAATTATCTTTATCATCTTATCCTTCTCATCTTCTTGCTTTAATTGCTGGTTTATCTGTTCTATCGTTTCCTTCATTCTTTCTGCTGTCTCCTCTCTTTCCTGGACTCTTTGATCTTCATTCAGAATCAGTTGTAGAATATTTTTTATTTTCCCATTTAAGCCTCATAATAGGTTATTTGTCTCTCTCTGATTCTTTGTCATAGTGTCCCTAATGCTTTGCAACACCAATGCCATTTCTTTTGAAATCTCACTCATTTTCCCCTGGTGGAGCATCTTGCCTTATTTTAATAAGTCCCACTCTTACTCAATAGTCCAAAACAATATATTCAGGCCCAACATTTCTCCTCAGAAAGTTCAATAATCATAGTTCTTTACATCTCATGATTATTAATCAGTTCCATTTAAATAGTCCAGGCAGCTTTCCACAAATCAAAGTCAATTTACTTTACATAAGAGTCTTCTTTATTCTCACAATAGAGTCACCAGTAGTCATAAAGTAAATAGTTAAAGTAAAGTAAAGTAAATATCACCACAGTCCTTCAGATGAATGTTGTTTATTCCCAGGCTTGGGAATATGGAGTATGGTGTATTTTTCATTCACCAGTAGATGGCACCCTCATCTTAGGTTTCAACATTGTTTTAAGTCTGATAAATTTATTAATCCAATTTTAGTTCAATTTATGGAAACAAAGTCAGGTATTCAAGTAGATAGTTCCAGTATTTTATAATGCCTTTCCAAAACAATGCCTACCCAATTTAAAAATCCAATTTAGTACGTTTTAAAAGATCTTTAGTTTTTCTCTCCATAGTTCCTTTCTTTCAGGTCTAGGATTTTTCTTTCTATGGTTGTTCACCATTTAAGAAATAGTTCTAAGAGTCTATTTTCCTGGATTTTATTTCTTTTTTCTTTTAAAGTTAGGGTCTGAATAAAAAAAGAATCTTTTCACCCAGCTCCTGTCACTGTTTATCTACACCGCTCCTGCACATTTCTTTGTTGCCTTGGCTGTCCCAGCTTCATTGAGGGTGAGAGGGTAGAAGCCCTGGGTCAGTCAGGAGAGTTGCTGCTCTTCGCAACCTGCAGGGCACCTCTCTTTTCTTCACCACCCCTACAGGGTGACTTTAGCTCCTTTCGGAGCCCTCCAACAGAGAGAACTTAGCGAGGAGTTTGGAGACCCACTTCTTGCATCCAATCTCCCTGCAATGGCAGCCAGAGGTCTCCTAATAGTACCAATTCTAATTGCCAGATCTGTTACAGCTCATAGCAATCAATTTTCTGTACTGGCATCAATTAAATTCTGCATGTTATGTAAGTGTTACTATTTGTAGTTGTTAAATTTGTATCAGGAAGAACTAAAGGTGTGGAGGAATTCAGCTGGAATCATGAAGACAAAGAGAGAGGTGGTTGATAAGTCCGGACAAAGTAAAAAGCAAGAGAAAGAGGCACAGATCAGACCTGCCTTGAGTGTGTTTTCTTTAAAAAGGGGACAGTGAGGGCTTTGAACAGATTCTCAGGATCCTGACAATATGTCCTATAATAATAAAGAGCATTTTTGTAATCCATTGTAATTAATTAAAAATTAATTTAAAAATCACTGAAAGCCTGTTCTTTACCTGGCATAACTTGAAGGGCTGATTATACACTGGTGGTGGGGAAAATTACCTTTCATATTCCCCACCACCACCAGTAAAAAGTCTGTGAAGTAGGTGAATGAAAAAGTACCCCATAATCCCATTCTGGGTTTCTATGGTTGGAGGTAGACTCCCCATTTCCAGTTATCTACCCCACCATGCTCAGGTACAATCAATGGTATGGTATTTTTAATATAGAAATTGTAAAATTGCTAAGAAACAGAGACTTTTATTCTGGTAATAAATCCCCTCTCCCAATATTTTAAGGTACTAACAGAATAACAGAATAGCCCAGGCTATTCTGAGCAATTCTTACTAATCTGCAAAAGAACGAGTGGGTACTTCTATAACAGTGTGCTCCACCAGGTGGTGTTGCTAAATCAGGAGGTTGAGAGAGAGGTTCATCATCTTCTTAAGCCAGAAAGTGCTGGGATACACAATCTCCATTTAGCATATGAAATAAAATAACTTTAAAGTTGAACGTGTGTGTTGAAGCCACTTTCTTCTTGTCGGCAATTGCATAAATCTTGTAGGTAAAAACTAATATTCAATACATACTTGTGTGCAACCATCATACCATTTCCTTTGGGGGGAACCAACTTTATGCAAAAAGCAGAAAAGGAGTAAAAATAATGAGCAGGATAAATTAATGGAAGGGGATGAAAAAGGAACTCTTACTAAATCACATTTATGTCAACAGCATTCATTATTCCTCTTCATAACTTTCTAATCTGGCAAACCACCCTTGCTTCCACATCCTCATAGTGATTCATATGTTTGCACTTCAGAAGACTTAGTGACAGTCTCCAGAAGTTGACATGATATACATATATATATATATATTGTTTTCTGCTAATATTTTATATACATACATATACATACATATGATGATGTTTGTGAGTACATCGAAACGTTGCAGATATATACAAACCTTTACACGGGAAGAAACCCGAGCATACA
>JANHFP010003330.1:112429-127338 GCA_032468135.1 Calamaria suluensis
CTAAAACATGCTTTTTCCTACTCATGAAAATATAATATTCTGTCTTCACTAATATTCTCAAAATGCTTCATTCTTCTGGGGGTGTGTGTGTCAGTGCTAACTTCCTACACTCTGCCCTAATAGCTGTGTGGGCATAGCGATAGTAGGCATGGCCAGGGTGTGTGACAGGCAGCACTCGGCCTCCTGAACCCGCCTGGGAGCAAAAATGGGCCTAGTAGGCCTCCCTGCAGCCTCCTGCTAGCAAAAACAGGCCATGGGCGGGTGCCACACACCCCTGTGCCCCATTTTGGGCCTAGCAGGCCTCCCTGCAGCCCCCTTGGAGTAAAAACAGGCCACGGGGGGACCTCCTACACCACATTTTGGGCATAATAGGCCTCCCTACCTGGGATCCAAAATGTCCTGATCTGTCAAGATGGAAAAACAATAGTGAGACAGAAGAGGGGACAAACAATTCTGAAAAGAAAATCTACATCTGTTGGCAGCTGTTGGAATGTATCATGGCTTTAATATGATATTTTCAAATTGGCAGATTTTGGAAGTTGAAGTACACCCATTTTAAAGCTACCAGGGTTGAGGAGCATTGCTTTCCCCTTTTTACCCTACACTTTTTCCTTTTTATATTTTGATAAACTAATAAAAAAATTATTATTAAAAACCATTGCTCTAATATTTTAGCTTTGGAATTTTGAGCATGAATATAGATTTTGCATTTCCTTGCCCTTTTCTAAGATACATGCTCAATGTCAGGATATCATGTCATGCTTTCCTTTGTTCCTGGACTCTTGCTCTGTGATTCTGTGACAACTGAAGAGAGAAGAGAGAGAAGATGTTCAATTTACTATTTAGCCCTTTTTTTTGAAAAAAAATACCTTAATCACCTTAGAACATTATTTTCCCCTTTGTTCCAAAGAAGGAACTTCCCCATCCTAACACACAAATACATACACAAACATACACACACACTCACAAACACACACACATCTGCCATACAAACACACACACACAAAATTAATAAAAAATTCCAATGCATGGATTGGAAGCATTTCTTGTCCTGTCGAAAAGGATCTTTACTCACCCTTAGTAAGCAATTTAATCCAGCAGTGACACTCCCCCCCCCCCAGTACTATCCAGTTCGATGAACCAGTAGGGCCGGCTGCGGGAGGCTCCACCCATCTTTCAGGACATCACTGTCCCTTTTTTTTTTACCATCTGAGCATGCACAGAAGAGGCAAGTTTGCATGTAGCACACACATGCTCCCATTCACTCCCGTTCCCGAACAGGTAGCGAAGGTAAGTGGATTTCACCACTGATTTAACCAATGGTAGAATTCTAAACTTTTTTTATTAAACACATATTTTCTCTGTGTGTGTGCAGTGGGAAGGGGGGAGTCTCTGTACTTTTCTCCTTTAAAAGGTTGTAAAAAAGGCTTCTAATTTGCCAGTTAAATAAAACTGGGAATTGTTGGGTGTGCCTAAGAAGCAGTCATCTGTTCAGAAAAGCAAAATGCATTTTCAGGGTAATTAGTCCTGTAATGAGGCAGCATGGGTCAACAGATGCACCAACTATGTTGGTTTCAAGAAGTATTTCTGGATCTCATTTACAGTTCCCTAGGAAGTAACCTGTTGATGACTTGGACAGATAAGTGTCAATATAATGTAATATTTGCAAATCCATGTATTAACACAGAAAAAGAAAGATGTCATACCTCTGGAATCAACACCTGATGAGAAGGCAGATATATTTTTTCTACATTTACACTATCTGTCTCCTTCCTTCTTGAGCCATTTTCTATATATCTTTTTTCAAACAACCCTGTAATTTCTTACATCAGGATGGAGTCAGGGTGATTGAGTGGAGCTGGCCAGATGCCCTTCCTGACGCCTATGTGGAGCTCACAGCAGACATTTTGTCTGTACCCAGAGAGAGAAACATCTGCCACTATTTGGGATCAAACTCACGATCTCCACACTGGCAGGGAAGAGTTCCTTCTACCTCTAGGCCACCATGCCACTTTCTTGAGCTAATTTTTGATACTGGTATGAAATACAGATAGAAAGAATAGAATGCAGTTAGACAAGGCAAAAGGAAAATGTTACTTATACATTCTTTGTACGATTAGATTTGGAACCCATGTTCCCCAGCTGTCCACCATAGTTTGGATTCACATCCAGAAAAAAAGAGTTACCGGTATGTCTTCTTTTTCGTCCTCCTCTCTATGTCCAGCAACATTTACCTAAAAGTCAATTATGGCCACTTTTGAGTATCTACAACCTATTTGATGAGTCTAATTAGGGTAGAATTTGAATAAGTACTATTCACTGACATAGAAATGCCCACTTATCTCAGTGTTAGTGCTGTTAAATTTTATGGAACATCTTTTTAAATAGACATAGGTTAGACAGAATCCAGTGTGCCAAGATTTTCAAATTTCCATGTGCTCCCAGCATACTTTTATTTTTTCTTATTTATTGGTGCATGGGACAATAGTTATTAAACACAAAAAACAGGTTGATCACCATATGCACTCCAAATACTCTGTGCCTTTCCCAAAATATATGTGGAGACAGAAACCTTAGGAAAAAGAATAACATTTTTTGTCTAAATTTTCTAACCAGGTTCAAATGGCCTTGTTATCAGGACTGAAGAGGAAGAAAATAGTTTCACTCTATGTGCAGGGCAATGCATTACAATTCTCCCCCAGTTTTTAATTAAGGAAAGTTTAGAGATGCAACTGTATGCTTTACTATGGCTCTTACAAATATGGAGATGAGTCATTACTGCCACATCTATTTTGCTCACTTAAGCTTCCTGTATGGTTCAAGTTAGCTAATAAGAAAAAATGGTAATGAGACACTTCATTTGCATCTACCTCAGCTGATCCTCTCATATGTTCAAGAAAATAATTAGTGGTGAAAGTCCAGAATGGAAGAACTGAGTTCGATTTTATGCAGGGTTTTATTCTAAAAAGTAGGACTTTGGGGCAGGAATTATAAAAAAAAAATAATTGGAACCATCAACAATATCCACAGACCTTGTAAAATTGCTCAGCCGCAGAATTAATTGAAATGTTTATGTGTCAGCATCTCCTATGACTAATAAGCCTCCTGGCTTAAATATTTACGTTCTACAGCTCCTGGTCAAACAGCCAACAGTACTATCAAAAACCGGATTTTGAAACTATATTTTTTGTTCCCTAGATTTAGATACTGAACTTCCAACCAAGTTAGGGAACCACAATACCTGAATGATCTAGTTGTAGCAATGTAATTTATAATTATGAATTTTGTCATAGCAGGATAGAAAGGTAAAAGTATGAAAGATCTCAAACTCTTCTTCTAGAAGCCATCTGGGTCAACACAACCTGGCCTCAATCTCCTACCTTGGTGTAAGTGCTTGGTAGTTTCTGCTTCTGCCATTTATTTTCTGGGAGGGAATCCCTTCCCATAATACCTCCTGCTTAAATCCAATATCAACTTTGTAAGGCAATCCAATCTAGAAGCATATCTAGAAGGACTGGTTCCAGGGGTGAAATCCAGCAGATTCTGTCAGGTTCTGGACAGCCGGTAGCCAAAATTTTGAATAGTTCAGAGAAACAGCAAATACCACCCCTGGCTGGCCCCAGAGTAAGATGGGAATGGAGATTTTGCAATTTCTTTCCCCAGGAGTGGGGAGGGAATGGGGATTTTACATTATCCTTCTCCTGGAGTGGGGTGGGATTGGAGATTTTGTAGTATCCTTCCCCTGCCATGCCCAAGCCACACCCAGCAAGCCACACCATGCACACCAAGCCACGTCCACAGAACTGGAAGTAAAAAAAAAAATTCCAGCAGTGTCTTGTTCTAGCTTCACAGTAAGGTTGAAATAACACATTCTTGCTTAAAGTACATCTCTCCCCATTTGCCTTTACAGTCCAATAAGCTATAAGTCCAATAAGGGTCTCTTCTGAGATATTTTCATGCCCACATTCTTTCAGCAGGCTCAGTTGCTGCTTAACTGACCATTGTCTAATTTGTGGCTCTTCCATCTGTATCCTAAGGTCTTTTTAATATGCCATTACAACCATTGTGTGAGAAAGATATGGCTGGCTCTGATGCTCTGCTGCCTTTACTCAAATATAAAATTTGAACTACATATAAAAATGAAACAAATTATATAGTACTACCTCTTGGCCCTGTAACACTGGGACATATTACTAAATAAATCACTCCCTGTCCACAAGGAGACAATTAAATTTCACTAAGTATAAAAAGAACTTTTTTTTTTTTAAAAAAAGGAAAATAAAAACAGTGAAAATCTCTCTTTACTTTTAAGCAGTTACATGGAAAAATTTAATGATAAAAATATAGAGCTCTTATGGGAAAAAATGACACTTGCTTGGTTTATCAAGGAATACAGACAGACAGACAGACAGACAGACAGTGTTGGGGAGAGTTAGGGAGTGTACAATATATACAATAACTGTCTGAAACACATTTGAATGGTGTTACTGGGGGAAGATTATTGAATTTGTAGAATTTGTGTTTGTTTCCTTTCATCTCATTTGTGTTCTATCCTGCTGAGCTCTCTATCAAACTGTTATATTGAGGGATAAAAAAGCTGTCATTTGAATAATTGCTTTGGCATGTGCTTATTGACTTGGTATATTTTTTTAAATTGGAAAAGTCCAAAAATTAAACATAGATTTGACAAAATGATGAATGGAACTTTAGGACATTAGCTTGTAAAGTCATGGTTACATTGACTCTAAATTCCTGTCACTGACTAGGTTTAAGGAAGGCAGGGACAAGTGAAACAATAGGATTTTAACAATATGTGTAGATCAATGTACAGCCCCACTGCACCTGTAAACTGAATACCTGCAAAATCAACAAGAAAAAATCCAAATAGTGCACCACCAAAATCAAAGATGAGGCTAGAAAATAAGATCAGCAAGAAAAAAAAGATTAGATGCAAGCAAGGTAGAGCAGATGAAAGAAAAGAAGCTGAAGAACAAGAAGAATAAGAAATATAAGATAAAGAAATATCACCTAGAAACAAGGAATATCAAGGAAGCAGTGAAAATAATAAATTAGACAAAAAGATCAGAACATACAATGTAGTGTTAAGTGCCCAGTGTAGGGAGAATGTCCAATTTCAGTCAAATCAGAAATGTTTCTACCAATGAATCAGCCAACACCTGACATGGAAAATAAAAGAGTGCAACTCTGGGTGCAGCTATAGGATACAACAAGACATATAACAAGAAAACTGTTGGAATAAAGAGGTGGATAAGAATTAAAAAAACAGAAATGAAAGAATTTTTGATAAGAGCAAAAGTGGTGGGGGAAAGGATAATGAAATCAAGGATTGGTTACCACTAGGTGAATGTGAACTGCATGGAGAACTGAAGAAATGTCTTGTATGAGAAGCAAAATGTTTAAAAAAACCTAGGAAAGTCTAATTGCCTTTTGAAAAGCACCCTCAGGACAACTATATGGATTTTGAATGAAAAATCTCACTGGTCTATACCAGGTGTGTCAAACTCGATTTCATTGAGGGCTGCATTAAAGTTGTGTCTCACCTTGGGGCTCCAGGGTGGGTGTGGCCAGCTCAATGTCACTCGTGTCGGGAGCACCTGTGGAGGCCCATGCGCTCGGCTAGCAAAATGGGCTCCCGAGCTCCATTTCCAGCTGTGACAGCCTCCTGCAACCCTGGTTAATCGTCCTCACTGTTTCCAACTATAGTTTTTTGTCCTGCCCTCTGATGCTTTGGAGAATAATTTGTCTCCCTTTGCTTTTTGGCAGCCCCTCAAGTACTGGAATACTGCTATCATGTCACCCCTAGTTCTTCTTTTCTTTAGACTAGCCAAACCCAAATCCTGCAGCCGTTCTTCATAAATTTTAGTCTTCAGGCCTTTGATCATCTTAGTTGCTCTTCTCTGAACTTTATACAAAGTCTCAAAATCTTTTTGTAGTATGGTGACCAAAATTGGTTACAGTATTCCAGGTATGGTCTTCGTAGAGTTTTATAAAACGGTAGTAATACTTCACGTGATCTTGATTCTATGCCTCTGTTTATACACCTCAGGATTAAGTATTACTAGATTACTTTAAACATAAATTATGGTGGCAAATATGGGTACAAATATTCAGATGAACATTAGATGACAGCAAAAAAGATGCAAGGAAAATTCATTATTTACTTCCATTTAGGGGGACACTACCAAATATGGTAGCTTTAGACTGATCATTTAATATTATCATTGGTTTTATACTAACTTTGAATATACTAATTAAAGCATAGCATAGCATAGCATAGCATTACTATTGCAATAATCTACTAAACTCTACTGCATAGTATTTGTTGTTGTTAGTTGCAAACTTCTGTCTGACCCATTGCGACCCCATGGATGACGTTCCTCCAGGCCCTCCTATCCTCCACCATCCTCTGGAGTCCACCCAAGCTCACATCTAATGCTTCAGTGACTGCATAGTATACAATGCAATAAGAATAACAATGACATTGTCTACTATTGATTATTGCATTGTCTACTACTGTTTAGCATTGTATATGTTGTATTTCAGGAGTCCCCAAGCCCTGGTCTGGGGACCGATACCAGGCCGTGAAATGTCAGAAACTGGGCCATGCAAAAGAAGCAAAGCCCCATTCATGGGATGCAGGCAATACACGAAACCATACCTCCTCTTGGGCATGGAAAAAACACTCTCCACAGATCTGGCCTTGGTGCCCAAAAGGTTGGGGGCCAGTGCTCTATATTATGCAATACATTCACTTTATGCTATCATTGATTATAGGATCATAGATTGATAGTTTTATGTATCATTCACATTACTCTTTTATAATGGATTTTCTAAAATAAATATCCTGAAGGAGCAAAAGAGTGGAAAAGAATGTGGTTAGGGTAACAAAGATTTTGTTATAATTAATAATTACAGAAGTAATATTCTTAATGTTACTTTACTTTATAAAATAAAATGGTTCTGGTTCAGACAAGAAGCTAATCTGTTTAAAACTTCCTTTGTATATACAGACTGATTATTCATGACAGCCTCATCACTATTCCTCGGTATTGGGGGGGGTCTTCTTCTGATTGTTCTTATGAAAGGCAAGTCTTACCGAATGCTTCGTAATCTGCTTCTCCCCTGAGGCATTTTGTTTCACAAAAAGCTTCATGATTGTCAGTGATTGCTTTCGTGACATTTTCATATGTATTCAGAAAACGCTTCAGAAAATGGCATCTTTTTTTTCTTTTGATTGGGTCAAATCTTCCAATTTTCAGACTAGTTTTGTTTCCCCGTTACACTGTATGAAACATGTCCTAGCACAAGTTGGTGAAGATTTTTTAATTTATTATATTTGCATTCCACTTTTGTTTTGGTTTTTGTATAAAAAGCTCAAGGCAGTGAACATATCTAATGCCCCTTCCTTCTCCTATTTCCCCACAACAGCACCCTGTGATGGACTGAGGGAGACTGACTGATCTACAGCCACCTAACCAGCTTTCATGCCTAAGGTAGGACTAGAACTCACAGTCTCCTGGTTTCTAGTCTGGTGCCTTAACTAAACTAAACTGACTCTCTACTAAGGATTCATTGGCTGAACTCTGTAGGAAAGAAGAGTCTGGACACCCAATTGGCTACCTAGGCATCATCTTCTGGCCAATATATCTTTCTGAGTTAGCTTTGGCTGCTTATACTGAAGCATCTGAAAGGAGGAAGATTTTTGTTTAAGTAATTATTATTATAATATAATGTGTTATCTGACATTTTGTTGATGCACTCAGTGGGACAGGGAGAGAATAGGTTAACAGCAGGGGGGGTTTCAAAATTTTATACTACCAGTTCTGTAGATGTGGCTTGGTGGACATGGCAGGGAAAGGATACTGTAAAAATCTCCATTCCCACCCCACTCCAGAGGAAGGTTACTGCAAAATCCCCATTTCCTCCCAATCAGCTGGGATTTGGGAGGCAGAGAATAGATGGGGGTGGGGCCAGTAAGAATTTTTACTACAGGTTCTCCAAACTACTCAAAATTTTTGCTACCAGTTCTCCAGAACTGGTCAGAACCTGCTGAAACCCACCTCTGGTGAACGGAAACTATTTTGTGAGAAACATTTGCTACATTTAGAGTCATTCCTGCTGCCTCTTTTCCTATTGTTTCTTAGTGCAACCCACAGTGATGTTCTATGCATATTAGTTCCTTCTTTGTTGGAAAGATTTGTACTATTTTGTTTCAAAATTTGGACTTTCATTAATGACTTGGCATTCTATTAAAACCACTTTCACTTACAATGATTGCTGCAATTTGAATAACAAACAGCTCTATTGTGCATGAAAGGAATTAAGTACTTTTAAGATGCCAATGTAACTTCCCAATCATTAGTTATATTTAATGGCATTAATGATTTAGAGAATTTGTAAAGTATTTATTTTTTGAAGTTCTCATGCATATGTATGTGTGAAAAGAGAGAGAGAATATATATATATATACATACTTATTCACACACATTCACACACAACTGAGTTACTGATAACAGTGTAACTTCAAAACTTACCAAGGTAGCACTTTTATATGCTGTTGAATTTGAAAATATTTTACTATGTATTTATCATGCTTTATTGACCATGATGACATCTCAAAACTGTCAAGCTCTGTTTGTTCTGAAATCTGCCCATTTCTAAATCGTACTTAGTTTATCTATAATCCTTTTCCATGCTATGGTAGGAGGAACTTTGTTTCCAATTTATAAAGCACTTGCCTAGACTCTTTCAAAGCTATGTTTCAAGAACAGTTCATTGTCTATCTGGATTATTCAAGTTATATCATTGTCCTTTTATCCTTATTTTCTTCTCTTCTATCACTGGCCTTTCGATCCCTTTAATCATCTGTTTAGAAACATAGCCATTGTCATCTACTTATGGTGCAGAGTAAGAAGCTATTTTGTAGCAAGGAAAGAGATATCCTCATGGCAGAAAACCATGCTGAACCCAGTTCTGTCCTTCTATTCTGTGGTGACTGTTGAAATTTATGACCTTAATTTTGTATCTGTGATGCTTTATACCAAGAATTGAAGGGTGTGTGTGGGGGGAGATAAGCAGAATCTAGATAAGACACTGTTGCATTACCTTTGAGAACTGGCAAACAATTTGTGACTATCATCCATGCCTTGCATTCCTTCTATTTTCCTACAAATTTCCCATGCCTTCATCCCACAAGAATCCTGAAGCAGGTATTGTTGAGCTAAATATTTCAGTGGCAACTTAATATGAAAAGTTGTAACTCTCTCATAGAAGGAAGAAGGGAAGAAGGCTGAATTCCCTCTTTTCTGAAGGGAAATTCCAAAATATTGAGGCTGTAATAGAAAAAAAACTATTCTTTGTGAAAATCAATCCTCATCTCAAAAACCTGCATCCTCAGAATGTCTCTCTGTAGGTGAGCTACCAACGGGCGTAAGCAGGCTGTAGTTGATTAGTACTTTTTCCTTAAACATTATTTGCTTTTAAGGAGCCATGAGACTCTTCATCACTTTGTGGTGACCCAGCTTGATCCAGACGCAAGAAGGCAAACAATTCTATGAAAATAGTCTTTATCGCAAACCCAAATGCTTTTAAAGTCTTTTCCGGCAATGCTTGGTTTCTTCAGAGGCCAGAAATAGAATCTGGCTGTAATTCAAGGTACTTACAATTACCAAGAAATAACACCATCCAAGGTTTGCTGAGATATCTTGCAAATGAATTCAGGATTTTTGAAGGCAAAGAGTCACAGAGAAGCTTTATCGATAAAATAGCCTTTGACAGCCATTATCATCTTAAAACTGGCTACTTTTAAAGCCCTCAGTTCAGCTGTCTTCCATTCCTCACTTTCTCCTGAGTAGACCTTTTTCCAAAGTGCTCTTGTCCCTGCGTCTCTGCCTCTCTCAAGTGAGAGAGCTGGTCCTAACTCATCCTCTGAACTCCTTTCTGGCTCTGCTCCCAACCCACTGGATCCAGCCTGGTCCTGGTGTTCTCTATCTTCATCCGTAGCTCCAGTCTCCCTCGCACTGCTCTCTGCCAGCTGTTCCTCCTCATCCTCAGAGTCAGACACTGACAGAGGCAAGACATGCATTTCAAATTTCTTAAAACTCAGTTTTATCTGAAAATCACTAATCAGAGCTCTGATTATATCATGTTCTTTACAACTTTTTCTTGCCAACCCACAAACCTCTCACATAAATAGCTGATATACTCCTGCAAAGTTGAGTGGGAGTTTTTTTTCTTCTTTCTCGTCAGGAGCACAAAGAAAGTAGAATAGAATAGAAAAGAACAGAACAGAATTTTTATTGGCCAACTGTGATTGGACACACAAGGAAATTTGTCTTGGTGCATATGCTCTCAGTGTACATAAAAGAAAGATACATTCATAAAGAATCATAAGGTAAAACACTTAATTATAGTTATAGGGTACAGATAAGCAATCAAATGATAAAACCATAAGGATACAAGCTACAAAGTAACAGTCATACGGTCATAAGTGGAAGGAGATGGATGATGGGAATGATGAGAAGATTACATTAATGTACATGCAGAACTACAAAGTGTTACTTTGCCTTAATTGGTAAGAGGACTGATTATTCATGCAAATGTCTAGATGCAGAAGGTGGAAGATTCTGGATTCTACCCTTATTTCCAGTGGTGGAATTCCATTTTTTTACTACTGGGTCTGTTGGCGTGGCTTGGTGGGTGTGGTATAGCTTGGTGGTTATGGCAGTGGAAGGATATTGCAAAATCTCCATTCTCATCCCACTCCAGAAGAAGGATACTGCAACATCCCCATTCTCTCCTCACTCCTGGGGGAAGGATATTGCAAAATCTCCATTCCCACCCCAGTCTGGGGCCAGCCAAGGGTAGCATTTGGCAGTTCTCCAAACTACTCAAAAATTCTGCTACCAGTTCTCCAGAACCTGTCAGAACCTGCTGAATTTCACCCCCACTTACTTCTCATTATATCAAGTCAAGTACATTTTAGATTGAAAGGGGAGACATTGAAACTCATGCTATCCATCTCTTTGGAAAATACTGGTTTGGAGGCTTATTGGGACTTTGGAGGACAAAACCAATCACAGTCATTTTTTGAATCATTATATTATCTGGTTTCAAAATGAGTGATTTCCTCCTTCATATCCATCATATTTCGATCACTAGAACTAATTATAAGAAGAACTGGGCTGAGGGTCCTCCCAAGTCAATAATGAATTTCTGCTAATTGAGAGTTTGTCACCTCCAGGCAGATGCTTTACACAGTACTCAGACCCAGTTGATGTGAGAAAAGGCTGGACTTCATAGTTAAATACCCTGTTTCTCCTAAAATAAGACATCCCCTGATAAGAAGCCCAATCAGGCTTTTGCACTAAAATAAGCCACCCCTGAAAATAAGCCCTCCCCAAAAATATTTAAATGTATGCACAGCCGGTCCCGGCCATTTCCTCTGGTTTCTTCCATGCACCCCAAAATAATAAGACCTCTCCAAAAATAAGGCCAAATGCTTATATCGGTGTTCAAAAAAATTATAAGTCAGGGCTTATTTTGGGCAAAATATGATAGCTAATTCTCAACATCAATATCTGATGCTGAATTTGTTCACCTTAAAAGTTTTGACAATACTTGACCTCTAAAATGCTGCAGTGTTCATCATATGATGTGGTTCAAAAAGAATGTTTTGCTAATTAATTTCTTCACATTCAGAAAACATCCCTTTTGTGGCTTTTGGTTTGGTTTTATCTCTTCTTTGTAGAATTCAATATTTGCCGCATGTTTGACGTTTTGTTTTAACTTCACTTAATATGCTACTTTGCATTTCAAGAATCCTTTGTAATCATAATAACTTCGAGAACAGTTCAGAGCACTTTTTTCCAACTATAGCTTTACTATGGCTGGCAGATCTTTGTTTGGGCCTAGCAGGTGATTCAATACTGCATGAAGGCCTTTGTTGGCAAACATGACCTGTTCTTAGCTTTTCTATCAGTCCTCTTAACATGTCACAGTTCATTATAAAAGAGAGGTTAAGTTGCTGTCCCTGGCTTTAAATGAGGTTCAGAAACCTGATGCTGGTTGTAGGTATTTTATGATACAAGAAAAGGAGGGGGATTTCATTCACATACTTCAAAAGTAAGGGTTTAAAGCATGAATGCCAACTCTATCATGTTATGTGACGTATTCTTTTTGCCTTTGCGGAATCAGGTTGGGCGTGGCCTGCATGTGACACATCCAGCCAATGGACCACCAGTATGACAGGCCTAATTTAAAGCAACTGATTCCATTTTATTGGCTGTTTTTCATTGCTACAGGATATAACGAGGTCATTACTAAGAAAGGCTCTAAAATAAGAAAATAGCATAGAACAAAACAAAACAAGAAATGTAGACATGGAAGGTGAATAAAGCAAGAGGGCTTTTTGGGGATATGGAAGAGATTGTAACACTGTTCAACTTTATAATGAAGTATAGGGGGAAGATAGACTTAAGATACAATTGCAGAGGCATTTGTATGAAGATTTGGGAGTTCTTACTGATATTTGTATCTTAAGATAGACTTAAGATACAATTGCAGAGGCGTTTGTATGAAGATTTGGGAGTTCTTACTGATATTTAGTAGCAATTTGTTATTTAGTTCATTTATTAAATCAAGGCTGTGGTTGTTGCTCTTATTCAGTGATGGTTGCTACCGGTTCAGACTGGTTCATGTGATCCAGTAGCGATGCCCAGATGACGTCAGCAAACCAATTCTCAACATCCACGAGCTAGGCCCTCCCACCTGGCACAATTTTTACCTTTTTTCCCCTTTTTTCGCCAGCTGAATTGGTGTGGCACAGTTGATTGCTGTGCCTCTCCTCTCCTAAATGGTTGTGAGCATGCACAGAGTGCATGTTTGCCATGTGTGCTCTCCTGCGCATGTGCAGACTGCACACTCGGCACATGTGCACCAATCATGCACAGAGAGAACCAGTAGTAAATATAAGTAGAACCCACCCCTGCTCTTATTCATAGGTTTAATTGAAGGCCTAAAAAAGCTCACTGCTTTCCATCCAACTTCTCATGGAAGGAGTTGAAAGCACTTTTAATTTTTCTGGTATGGATTGTCTCTCACTTGGTAAAACTCTTAGTAAAACGTTGTAAGGGCCTAGTACCTAGAAGCATAAATGCTTCTCCCTCTGTCCTCTTCCGCCTCCCTCTGTTATTATCTTTCGAGAATTCACAATCTGATTTCAAATACTTGCCCATGTACAGTACATGTCCATCCTATGATCTCTAAATAAATAGCTTTCTGCCACGGCCCATTGCCCACACACAAGGTAGTAAATGAGGAGTTTTATTTCTCCATAGGTATGAGAATAAATAGGGGTGGGACTCTTTTGGTATTGTGTAGAGGCATTGATATTATTTTGAGTAGCAGTAAATCATGTTCTATTGAATGGAATGTGTAACAAAATAGGCCTTCATAGGATTATAGCCTATGTTTAACTATCTATGGAGATTCTCAATCATCCACGTCATGGTTGTCCCAAGGGAGCTTTTTCCTAAAAGGGCAACTGGACTTTCGTGGAAAGACTGTTTAAGCATCTGCTTTTGAATGATATATTATGTATACGTTTATTGTTTAATGTTTTGATTTGATTATATGAATTTGATCTATACATTGCTGACATTGTTTAAGAATTTAAAATACATACAAATTAACTATTTGCGTGTAACAATCCGCACATGAAATTAATAAAACATGGAATAGAAAATAGGAAAAGAGCAAGGTGCTTTTTTTCATCTGGCCTTTTAGGGAAATTGTTTTGTAATGGCCCCATCTAGTGGAAAATTTGAAAATAATTTAAAATATTGCTTAGATCCTAGTTTAAACATCTTTCTTCTCTCTTCCTTGTCCATACTGTTGTTCTTAGGGCTACAGTCCTTGAATATCCAGTTGATGACAGGAGAAAAAAACAAAAACATAGTAGTAGTCTCTTCAATCTTTCCAACCCAGATCTGATAACATTTAATTGAAATGTTGTCAGTGAGTCTGATGGTGTCTAAAAATAAATGTTGCCCTGTGCCAATAAACAAACATTGCAGGAGAGGAAAATATTTCAGTATTTAAGGGTTGGAACATAAATGGCAGTTCTTATTTTGCATTGGACTTCCTGATGTCTTTCTTTGAGAAACAATGCAAGATGTTTTGGAGAAATCAGGAATTACAACTTTGAATACAATTGGATGTTGCCCAATTTGCTTGATATTAATTCTCAGTCCCTGAATTCTCAAAAACATCTTGCTAGATAGAAGCATTCAATAAGAGCTGCAGTGGCACGGTGGTTAGAGTGCAGTACCGCAGGCTAGTTCTGCTGATCACTGGCTGCCAGCAGTTTGTCAGATTGAATCTCACCAGGCTCAAGGTTGATTCAGCTTTCCAGCCTTCCGCAGTGGGTAAAATAAGGACCCAGATTGTTGGGAGAAATATGCTGACTCTCTAAACTGCTGTAAAAGTACTATGAAGTTGTATATAAGTCTAAGTGCTATTGCTATTGCAATATTTCTGGGGAGGTGGGGGCTACCTTCTATAATTATATGGATTGAGCAATGATGCAAGGTGGCTGAGGATATTTTCATTGTTAAAACCATTTTCATCTTTCCATGTTTTGCCATCTATGTAGCTCTCTTTTTATATGCAACCAACATAAACAGTAAAAGGTGTGAATGTGTGAAGAATGGGCATGTATGAATGCAACCTTGTCTTTTGCCTCATCTCCAATTATTTATACATTGATTGTAACTTCTAATATTAATATTTTAATATTAGCTTTCTAACTACTTTGTTTATATCTAAGCATGTTACAAGGTCTATCTTTAGTACCTGAAAAGAAGGAGGAGGAGGAGGAGGAGGAGGAG
>JANHFP010003330.1:170774-181522 GCA_032468135.1 Calamaria suluensis
TTTTCCTGCCTGGGCAGGGGGTTGGACTAGATGACCTCCAAGGTCCCTTCCAACTCTTATTATTATTATTATTATATGGGATGTATCTCCCATGGAGCCATTCTCCAAAAAACATTTCCAAATATTTTATTTATTCTATTTAGATGATAACTTCATTTTTTGTGGATGTATCATTAGTGTTTTACCTTTCTTTACCTGTCCTAAAAGAAAACTAGCTTATGACTTTATTTTCCACTTCAGCAGACAGGTCTGTTCCAGAGGTGGTTTTCAGCAGGTTCTGAACAGTTCTGGAAAACTGGTAGCAGAAATTTTGAGTAGCTCGGAGAACTGGTAGTAAAATTCTGACTGGCCCCATCCCCATCTATTCTCTGCCTCTAGAGTCCCACCTGATCTGGAGGAAATTGAGATTTTACAGTATCCTTCCCCTGCCACACGCACCGAGCCATGCCTACCAAGCCATGCCATGCCCACCAAACCATACCATGCCCACCAAGCCACACCCACAGAACTCATAGTAAAAAGATTTGAAGCCGACCACTGGCCTGTTCTCTCCACAGAGAAAGCAAGAATAGTGTCACTCCTTGTCATTTTAATAACCAACTTGTCACTGTTAACAATATTATTTGTTTTTATTTACAATTTATTTAACAATTAAACATGTAACAGATTGATTGTCCCCAGGTTTGTCTTATGGATTGAGTCTGTGGTGGGGTAGTGGTTAGAATGCAGTATTTCAGGCTAATTCTGCCCACCACCAGCAGTTCAATTCTCAATCACTCAAGGTTGACTTGGCGTTCCATTCTTCTGAGGCCAGAAAAATGAGGACCCAGATTTTTAGGGGGGCAATATGCTGACTCTGTAAACTGCTTAGAGAGGGCTGTAAAGTATTGTGAAGTGTAAGTCTAAGTGCTATTGCTATTAAGACTAATTATGATAAAAGGCAGACCAACACACATAATGGTTTAATAACTGTCTATGATATAATTTATATGAGTGTCTCAACAGCTATTTCCGTTAACTTGTTCAGACTGCTTAAATTATAGATACTTTTTTAATTAGAAATGTTACCATTTTATGTTGTCATATTCTTTGGTTGCAGATTATCATTTCAGTTCAGTCAGCTGTATTGATGTCTTCTCCCCTTCCTTTTTTTCTTTTTCAAGGAATTGCATTTCAGCTGTAAAAATGTATCAGGGAGAGGGAATTGGGAATTGTGGGATACATTCAATTAATTGCCTCCACTCATTCAGCAGCTCTCCTGAAGCAGGTTTAGGTGAAGATCAATTGAAAAACATGGGGAGTGGAACATGGTGGCATGTGGTTAGCACAGTGGTTAGAATGAAGTATTGCAGGCTACTTCTGCTGACTGCCAGTTGTCAGCAGTTTGGCAATTTGATTCTCTAGGTTGACTCAGACTTCCATCCTTCCAAGGTTGGTAAAATGAGGTCAGTAAAATAAGGACCCAGATTGTTAGGTGCAGTATACTGTAAACCACCTAGAGAGGGCTGTAAAGCACTGTGAAATAAATGGCATATAAGTCTAAATACTATTGCTATGTCAAAGTAGACCTGTTTCTGTTATGTCAAAAGTAGAAAAGTCTAAGTCTGAATTGAAATAAAGGACCAGTTATTTCATATTCTTGACAATTGCATTTGTTATTCCTTACAGTTGCCTGGAAAATGTTCTTCATTTGCAAGTCTGAGTAAGACATCAGTGACTTTCTAGGAGATAGAATACTATCAGGGGAGCATTTCCGAATGAGCAAATGCTACAACTGTTGCCACAATGCAACTTCAGGCAGAATAGAGAAAAGGGCAACATATGAAAGGTGCATTGAATCAACACATTCTTAGCTAGGTCACAACTGAAAATAACCTTATACTTGTTTGGAATAGAATTGACAAACTGCTTTCTGAACCACCCATGTCCTGTACTTCAGTGCAATGAAGATAACATAGAGAGGAAGAATACAAAATCTGCAACACTGCAGAGCATCAGTTTATTAATTGATGCACTGTATGCACTAATCTAAACTGAAAATACACGTGACTTCATTTTCTGGTAGAGAGTTTGAACCCCCTAGAATCTATAGCTACATATAGCTGAAGTGTCCTAAATAGGATGAAACCAATGGTAAAATCTATTTTTTAAAAAACTACCGGTTCTGTGGGTATGGCTTGGTGAGCGGGGTGTGGCTTGGTGGATGTGGATTGATGGGCATGGCAAGAGAGGGATCCTGAAAAATCACCATTCCCTCCCCACTCCCAGGGGAAGAATATTTTAAAATCCCCATTCCCATTCCTCTCTGGAGCCAGCCAGAAGTGGTATTTGCCAGTTCTCTGAACTAGTCAAAATTTCCACTACCAGTTCTCCATATAGCTACATATAGCTGAAGAGTCCTAAATAGGATGAAACCAGTGGTGAATTCCATTTTTTTTACTACCGGTTCTGTGGGTGTGGCTTGGCGAGCTTGGTATGGTTTGGTGGGTGTGGTTTGGTTTGGTGGGCATGGGAAGAGAGGGATACTGTAAAATCCCCATTTCCTCCCCTCTCTGTGACCAGCCAGAGGTAGTATTTGCCAGTTCTCCGAACTACTCAAAAATTTCCACTACCAGTTCTCCATAACCTGCTGGATTTCACCCCAGGATGAAACCAGTCATATATTGCATCCTGCCATCCAGAAAGGGAAAGAATGAAAAAGTAGAAATAATGTAAAATTTCATACATATGTATGTTGGGACGTGACTCCGTATCTCTTTCTAGGAATTTAAGGGAAGGTATATAAAGGAAGGTATATTCTGTTTTCATATATTTGGAGGAATGTTACAATGATCATCATCTTAAACATGGAAGAATAAAGAAAGCATGTAGCTTTTCACAGAAGATACTGATACTTCTGCTCAAGGATCTCATTCAGGAAGAGTATCAAATACTAGATAAGAACCAACTGTTAGAAGTCTAGAATACTACAGGTTTATTAGCACCATCAAGTCAGAATGTGATGATGAAAATAAAAAAAGGCAAACTGAAGAATTCTAAGTCCAGCTATTACTCAAAATAAAGTAAAAGTTGAATCATGCTTAGTTTAAAGAGTTGATGACTCAAGAATAAAGACACAAGACCAGATGATAGTATGTAGGGCAAAGAAAAACTATAAAGTTCAGTGTTATTAGAACTTTGCTAAATCACCCTAACATCCATTCTCACTTATTTAAAAATTGAGACCTTTAAAAGGAGTCTTGTTTTTGGCTTACCTGTACTAAAAGCAGAACTATGATATTAGTTATATATATATAATATATATATTCTGGGTCAGATGGTATATAGGAATAGCTGATGTTTTCTTCAGAACTCTTCAGGAAATATTTGGCTGATTTAGTCATATTTTGAAGTCAAGAACCTCCAGTTCTGTGCTAATGCTGCCAGTACTCTATTAAACTTCCAGTATAATAGTTTATATTTATTTTACAGGGGTATCACAGTAACACATTCCGGTACAACTAGATTACATTCTAGTGCAATTTCAATTTTATATATTTTCATGAATTAACTTGAGAGTGAGCATCCATGTTTGTGTCAAGAATTATTAGAATATTTTTGAGATATATTGATTACAGAATAATAATGATAATAAATGGTTAATAAAAGTAAAAGGGTTATATTTCAGTACTGGCTATTAGATGAAAACATAACTCATTTATATTGTTCAAGTGTGCTAATCTTTTCACTTTACAGAACTAGAAAAATTATCTTAGTACATTAAAATTGTATTTATGGTTTGAATAAGAAAGACAAAGAGATGGGACAGTACTGTAACCTACTTAAGAACCCTGGGTTTAGGACATTATAAATTTCCATTAATTTCAAGCTGGGGAGAAAGCAGAATTGAATTATTTTTAAGTGTAACAGCAGTTATATAATTCATGTAATAAGATGTGGTTTGATTCTGCTTATATGATGAAAATCAATAGAGCTTGAATATTAGAACTTTAAAATAAAACTATAAAAATATGAACAGAAAATTTGAGACACCTATAGTTCTGCATTTCAGGTCCTTGCATTGGAAATAGTTCTAAAATTTGAGTGTAATCACTATTAAGCTAAATTAAATTTAGCTCTGTGAATGGTCTTCAGTGTTATGATCCATTGGGAACTCCACTGTATTCTGTAAGTCTGGCAAGAACATCCTGCAACAACCGACTTGTTTAGTATATTCAATCAATATATATAGCCACCTATCTTGTCAATTGTGGGTGACTTACATAGGATTAATGCAGGGAAAAAAATAAGGTAAGTGAGAAAAAAAAAGAAAAAAAATGAAAAATATAATACAATCGAGGCTGCCCACAGTCATGCCAATGTCTAGGGGAAGAGCCAGGAAGAGCCAAGATATTTTAGAACACTAGCAGGGTGGGAGATATCAAATCTCAGGGGGTATGCTCTTTCATGGGGCAGGTGTTGTAACAGAAAAATGTATATTTCCTGGGTGAATTTGATACATCATTGAATATATCCTGTTTCTATCAGAAGGTGCACATCAGAAAAGTCAAATTTAGACTCGGAGATTGGTTTTATTTATTTTATTTTTTTTTAAAATATATTAAATATTGACATATAGAATATACCTTACAGACACTTTACATATAAGACAAATACATACAAAAGAAAAAGAAAAAAGAAAAGAAAAAGTATTAAAGCAAAAAAAGAAAAGATGTAAATGACATTTGTATATACTATAATGTATATACAGCTGTAATATGTAACCTTATATGTAACCTTATATGTAATATGTAACCTTATATGTAACCTTATACATATTAAAATTTACACATATTTTTCTCTATTTTATTAACAACTTAGCTATCAGTATTTCTCCCTCTATTTCTCTTATATGTTTCACCTTTATCTACCTAGTTTCTATTTTAGTATCATATATAATAATATCCATTATATTTCCCATGTTCCCTTTTTATATCCTTAATATATGTGATACTTGGTCTCCACCCAGCCTTACCACCTATGCCAGTGATGGCTAACCTTTTTGCCATCGAGTGCCAAACGCAGGGGAAACATGGCCGGGGGTGTCGCCTGCGTGCCCACACCTATAATTCTATGCACTCCACCAATTATTTTATCCCTGTGCTCACGTGCCCACGAATATGGCTCTGTGTGCCACCTGTGGCATGCGTGCCATAGGTTTGCCATCACGGACCTATGCCATACTTGGTAGTATGAGTGTGCAGAGATGGACAGATTGTCTATACGGATGAAAAACAAAGAAGAGACAAACTAGACTCAAAGATTGGTTTTAAGAGGCAATTAAAACCATTAAACATGATGATGATAAAAAATTTAATCCAGGTTTAGCTTTATGCTTATCTATAGTTATCTTCAGTTGTTTGTTGCAAAAGAACAAATCTATTATCGACAAAAACTCTATTTTTATCACTTAGTCCGACTTCCTTTTCAGTTCCCTCCCACCTTATAATCTAGGCTGTTTTTATAAAAGATAAAAAAAGAGAAAACATTTTCAAGATTCCTGAGCATGATCTTTTTTTTTTTTTGCAGAAGTTCTAAGTAACAATTTCACTTTCACAGAGGGAACACTAAACATGCTGACTTTGTAGTATTTGTGGGGGGGCTGGGAAAAGCTTTATAAATGATAACCAACACTTTTAATTGCACCATGAAACAGAAGTGGGTTTCAGCAGGTTCTGATCAGTTCTCGAAAACTGGTAGCGGAGCTTTTGAGTAGTTTGGATAACCGGCAAATACGACCTCTGGCTAGCACCAGAGTGGGGTGGGAATGGAGATTTTTCAGTATTCTTCCCCTGCCACACCCACCAAGCCATGCCACACCCACCAAGCCATGGTAGTAGTTTTCAAAATAAAAATAAAAATCCACCGCTGCCATGAAGTCAGTCCATAAGGAGCCGATGCAGCTCATAGAGTTGAACTGCCCGAACATATTGTGAATTAGAAACACAGAACTGAAAATGGATTATTTCCTGCCACGTAGATGCCATCCAGATGAATCTTGGAATGTTTTTAGAAATCACTTATAGAGAACAGATGTTTAATCCTTTCTCTTCAACATATTAAGTAGTTTACCTTTATACCGTTTTGGATTAGTAACCTGGAAAGTTTTGAGTGAAAGAGCTTTCTGTTGATGGGAACAGATGTCAGGATGGGATACTGAAGACAGAAAACTCACAGTTTACACTTTTCAAGGACATTCCTGCTGATTAGTTTAAAGCAACCAGCATGGATGGAAGATACTGATAGCTATATATCATTAAAAGCACTGTGAATTATAATTGGAATTCAGGGTTTATTGATGCAGAAGTTTCCCCATTTATTCATGCTGCTTTCACTGTGATCAGATGGTTTAGATCATAATTATTATTATTTTCTTACCTACCATATCACGTGAGGGTAATGTCACTAGACTGAAATGCATTATATTGATATACAAAGCACATTTTGTTTATATAAACGTAGTAAAAATATGAACAAGGCATAGGTACATTTTCTTCAAAATTACACACAGAAAACAATCTATTCAGAGTCACACCATTTGCATTTTGAATAATGTAAAGGATTCTTTTATCTATTCATATTTGAATAGGTATAAAAATTATCATCCAGTGAAGTGTAATTTAAGAAAAGGAGTCTCAAGTAATCTTCACAATGCATTTAATTTCTATTATTCAGGTCTTAAGACATATATCACCATGGCAAAATATTAATGTTAGCATTTTTTGAGCAAGTGTATATTAGGTTGCTCAAAATTATTCAAAATAGCAATATTCAATTCATCATTCATCCAATCCAGCCCAACCCAACTCAACCTTTTCTTACATTTATTTTTAAATGGTATTTTTTTCAAGTGCTAACAAAACTGGATGGCTTTGGAGACTATTTGAAAGGGAAAACACAAAGTCCTTTTTCTGATTGTCTGGGTGTGTTTTCTATCATTGTTTTTAATCAATAGCACAAGACAGACTAGCTTTTACCTGTCCATTAGCTGAAGCTAAATTGTCATTTTAAATTTCTGTGGGAAAAAAAACCCAGAGATCAAGTATCTTGAGAATGTTTTCTGTTTTCTTTTTATAAAATCATCTTAGATTATAATGTGGGAGAGAGAAGAAAAAGAAATAGTACTAGGTCCAAAACAGCAGACTTTTGTTATTGCTGGGAATAGATTTGTTCTGTTGCAAGAAACATCTGAAGATAACTATAGAGATAATTTAGATGGCCCATAGCATATAAATTTTCATCATCATCATCGTCATCATCGTCATCATTGTCATTGTCATCACCATCACCATCACCATCACCATCTTCTTCATCATCACCACCACCACCACCACTGTCACCACTATCATAAATTGTTTTAACTGCCTTTTAAAATGAATCTCCCACTCTAAATCTGATTTTAGCAACATCTACATTGTGATAGAAATTGGACATATTCAGTGATGCATCACACTCTAATAGTGTTCCATGCCTTTAATTACTTAATGTGCCCCAGGAGCCTGAGAATTCCTTAATTACTTTTTTTCCCGCAAAATCTGTAAGAATATTACACTGAAAGTATAACTAATTTATTATGTCATATAAAATGTTTCTTACCCCATATATTGTCTTTTTTTGTCCTGCTACATCTCATTGATTTTTTTGAAAAAATGAAAATATTACTTAGCAAGGATTTTCAAATCTGTTGACATAATTGAACTCTTAATCCATTTCATTCTCACTGCAAATTCAAATAGTTTTTGCAGTTTCACAAAGACAATCTAAGGTGAAGTGTTGCTATACCTGTTAATTATTTACTTCAAGTGTAAATTACTGTGAATTTTATTAGCATTTTCTGTACTAGATAAACCTTTTCCTTCACACTGGAAGTTATGGTTGCAGAAATTCATAAACATCCTCCATTGAAATCTGGTGATATATTGGGAAGGAAAAATTATGCTATGATGTGTCTCTGCTAAAACCCAATGAGGTTCATATGCTTAAAAATGAATAATACCCTGCATTTCCCTTTGATTTACTCAGGAGCAGCTCTCTTATATAAAATACTAACTGAAAGCTACATAAAATTCATTATAGCATAAAAAACCCACTTTCAACCATTTATGTCCTTACATGATAGTACACTCAACACTGAAGATAGTTTTCAGAAGATCTCCTCTGATTGTTTTCTCATGATGACATGTGCTGGAGAGTTGTTCAGGAAGAGGCTTCTCAATAGTGGCACTTCTCACTTGGCATCTTTTCACTTTAAAGATAAAGGTTTCCTCGCACATATGTGCTAGCTGTTTCCGACTCTAGAGGGAGGTGCTCATCTCCATTTCAAAGACAAAGAGTCAGCGCTGTCCGAAGATGTCTCCCTGGTCATGTGGCCAGCATGACTAAATGCCAAAGGCGCACAGAATGCTGTTACCTTCCCATCAAAGGTGGTCCCTATTTTTTCTACTTGCATTTTTACATGCTTTTGAAACTGCTAGGTTGGCAGAAGCTGGGACATAGCACTAGGGATTCGAACCGCTGAACTAATGACCTTCTGATCGACAAACTCAGCTGCCTTACCCACTGAGCCACTGTGTCCCTTCTGCTAATGTAGCAACTCCCAATAAAAGTAGATTTAACCTCTTTGTGGAGTTGATTTCCTGGCCTGATCCATCTAATACAGCTAACGATAATAGTCCAAAGTAGATTTGGATATTTTATTTTAAAAAGTCCTATATATACATATATAACAGAGCAGAAAAGAAGAGAAGAAATAAGAATATACAGCGCTAATCTAGAGGAGAGCATGAGGTGGAAGATACCAGAGACCAAGTGTGCACCATTTGTGATGGGAAGATGGAGGTTGATGGGAGGATGGAGCTGTGATGGGAGGATGGAGGTTGGAAAAGGAATGAGTGATTGCTCCTCCCCACTTCCATGGAGTGTGAGATGAAAGAGAGAGAGAAAAACACCTACCTGGAGGTGAGAGTTAAGAGATGGGCTGCTTATCCAACAGTGTGCATGAAGTATGGGAAACTGGAGAGTGGATTGATGGCTCTTGAGCGTCTAAGTTTATGTTAAAGGTAAAGGTTTCCCTCACACATAGGTGCTAGTCGCTTCCGACTCTAGGGAGCGATGCTCATCTCCGTTTCAAAGCCGAAGAGCCAGCGCTGTCCAAAGACATCTCCGTGGCCATGTGGCCAGCATGACTAAAGCACGGAACGCTGTTACCTTACCACCAAAGGTGGTCCCTATCTTTTCTACTTGCATTTTTACATGCTTTCGAAACTGCTAGGTTTGCTATTCTATGTTAGTAGATAAGTAAATATGTTGGAGTGTGTGACAAGAATAGTATATTTGAAGACCTTTTATGATAACAAAAATATTTTTTAGTGTTTTAAAAATGTTTTAAACATCTTATTTATTGAAGCATGCTTCTGTATTTCCCTAAACTGAGCACACTAACAAGGTTGGAAACAAGAAACAGATGGAAGCCCATCAAATAATTATAAAAATTAGATGTTTTACCAAACAGAGGTAAATTGTTGCCAAACTTGTTGGGAATACAATGCATATATTATCCTGAATATCATTTTCTATTGTGTTCTTAGAGAACAGCAGTTGAAGTTGAGGTAGATCAAGAAAGCAACATATGAAATTTATTATCTTGAGACTTTATCTGATGTTCTAAGTGAATTACTTATCAGCTTGTGTTAGTTTGGACCATCTGTTGGTGATGTAATATAAATAAGCTTCTTAAATATATTTAGCTGCTTTGCAGTATTTATATTTCTTTTAAATTGTATGACATAAAAACATTTATTCTTAACATGCTGGAGCTAACATAGAAGATAAAACTTATATAATAAACCCACACAAGGATGAGTGGTTTATATGACATTTTCATTCTATTTTAATTGGTCAAGTTAACAAACTTTGTTGACATTCAGTGAATTTACCTCAAACATGTCCAGTTTTATCTTATTAGATGATGACTTGTCTACCTTGCATGATTCACTTCCTTCTTTAGAGGATGTAATCTCCATGGGTTATTCAATACAGTTTAGTCATACTCTTTATTAGAAATACAATTTATAAATAATACATTCTTTTTATGTATTTGTTCATTTATTTATCATTATAATGCTGTTCTTTCAAAGAGGTCAATGAAACATTCACCTCTTTCCTCTCCCTGGTTCCCCCCCCTGTTTTGTGAAATCATTCCAATGTTGTTTATAAGCCTTCTATAAAGTGAAATTTCACAGGAAAGACAAATGACTCTTTGTATAGCCTTGGACAAGTCCTTTCCTTTCCCTCTGTCAACTTCAAATCATATTGGCCTACGTCAAAGGATCTTGTGAAAATGAATAATAGGAATAAGAAGTACTTCATATATCAAGAATCTCATAGAAATCATAAATAATAGTTCTTATTAGTAACAGCAAGTTTATTTGAAAATACATTCTAAAGATATAAAGAACTGACTATACCTTTTATTTCTCTTATTTGCTTCGTTCCTCCTCCCTCCCCCTCCATACGATGTATCAGAAGAACCATGGAAGCAATATGAGAGTTTTTCTTACGAATAAATGGGAGAAATAGAAAATTCTAAAGAGGGGATATTGGCTGAAATTTCTTCTTCAACATAGGGCATGTTTTTCGCCGGGAGCTAAAAACTTACCTCTTTCGATTGGCCGGCCTGGGTTAGCTTTTAAATTGGGTTTTAAAACAAT
>JANHFP010003330.1:183133-196001 GCA_032468135.1 Calamaria suluensis
TGTTGATGATGAAGATAAGGAGATTACAATATAAAAAATAAAATACTGAGAACTTTAATTCTGCTGAAGAAACCCCAAAACTTAGTGAATGGCATTGAATTTAAACACTGAAACCAATTCAGTGACATTAGATTCGGCAACCTTCACTAGCAAGACTTTGGTTTTTACAACCTCTGTGTTAAAATCTCACCCTTCAGTTACATATCAATTCATCTATAATGCTAAGAATCAACTCAGTACATATTGTCTTTTTTCTACAATTCTATGTTTGCCAATAACTGGAACTGTATTCAGTGGCTGTAACTACCATCTTACAAAACTTCTACTGAGCATTATTTTAGAACCACAATTATAATTAAAAATGTAACCTTTACCCATGATCATCATTTTAAAGAAATGCCTGTTTCACCAAAAACAGAATAATGAAAGTATGTCTCATAAATTGACATGGGCTCCTTTGGACTGCATTTGAGTCTATTCATTTAAACTGTCAAGTCTTTGTCAGCATTTGACTCCAAAGGAGAAGAGAACCAGCTGGCAGAGAGTGAGGCTATATATCCAGTGATTGTGGAGGACAATGGGGACGGGCAAGGTCAGGCTGTTCATAGTGGGGTAGAGTTAGAACCAGAGAGAAGAAGTTCAGACGATGACTCAGGCCCACCCCCTCCCCATCCTAGGCAGCATAAGCAAGAAAGGAGGAAGGAGAACTGAGGTCTCCTTGGAACAAGCGGTCCTGATTACCCTTAATCAGGAACAGCGGTGAAGAGAAGCCTATAAGGAGTGCAGTTGGGAAAGGGAGGCTTGTCGGGACAAACTTTACCTTAGTTGGATATCTGTTGTGGTTCCTGCCAAATACTTTTGATCTCCTGCCAATCTCATAGAAGCTCCTAGCCAAATAACTCATTATTTCTTCTAATCTTATCAACTGCAAATTGGACTGAAATCTTGTCAGCAACAAACTTATTCAGGTTTGTGTAACAACTTTAATTCTATGGGCAAAGAGTTAACTGGGACTTTGGGGGGCACTGTTGGGGTTAAATAAAAAACTGGTGATAGTTATCTAGCTGTGCTACATTCGTACAATGCCCTGGGTTATCACATAAATATATAAACATCTATCATACCATTTTGATTTGAATCACTTTTTAAACTAAAACATTCCGCACAGTTCTTTTTTATCTAAAAAGGTAGTTTGGTGTGGTGTTTAGGCAAAAGGCTAGAAAGTGGGAGATTGGGAATGGAAATCCCACTTTGGGCAGAAAGACAACTGGGTCACCTTGGGCTAATCACTCTTTCTCAGCCCTAGGAAGGAGGCAATGACAATCTGCTCTTGAAATCTTGTAAAGAAAACTGCAGGAATTAATCCAGTCAGTCACCAAAAGCTAATATAGACTTGTAGGCCCTAAAATAACAACTAGAACCCCAAACCATAAACCTTGATAAAAAGGACTCTCACTTTATTAATTGTTAATATCACATTGTGAAAGAGAAGTAGTGTCCTACCCAAAGTTACACTCATTGTAATGAGAAGTAAATTATTTTATTGCTGTAACTCTACTTGTCCTTCTTGTCTACATGGGTCTGAACAGTGTATGAATAAAATTGAAAAGAAAACTATTTTAGTTTTAGTGTTTGAAGCCTGGTTTTACAGAAAGCAACTTAGGGGTTTGTGCATAGCAGTTGTACAAAACAGTGATAACAGTTATACATCTGATTGATAAAAGATGCATGTCAAAAATAATCTTTAGCTTGTTTTTCCATTGAAAATAACAAGGATAAGGACTGACATGGTTATGACAATGTGGATGCCTGTTTATATCTCTTTATCTTTAAGGATTTTATAAACAAAAACTGCATATCTAAGAAGGGAAGAGGTTTTCTGCTTCTCTTGAAACAACTTTTGAGGTCAAAGCAGCCCAAACTATAGCAGCAAAACTAGAGGAGTGGGGAGGAATCTATCAATGTTTGTTTTGTGGTTTGGTAGAATATTCACATTTTTGTGAATGATAACTCTCTTGAAACTTGCTTAGTCTTATTTATCTTACAAGAATATTCTTTCTATTGTTTTGCAGCAATATAGATCAGGATAAAGTATAAAGGATTGGTTTTATTTTTTATCAGTGAGTACAAGATGAAAACAACACAAGGAATAGAACAAGACTAAAATGTTCAACCCCTACACCACCCTTGTCTTGTGGATGCTTATGGATTTTACCATGGTTTCAGTTTTTTCAACATTTACAATACATTGCTAAATATTTCTTTAAGAATCCCACACTGAGGCAGATCTATTTTTTTCTTTAGTCCTTCCAGACACAACATGTGTACAGTGCAATAGAGGATAGGATAGGATAGGATAGGATAGGATAGAATAGAATTGAATAGAATAGAATCAGGTGTTATTGGACATACAAAGAATTTGTCTGCAGTGCATAAGTTCTTATGGTACACAGAAACAACAAAGTAATATAGTCATAAGATATCAGTAGGGGATGGTAGAAGAAGAGATGAGAAGAATAATAGTAATACAGACATTCTACATGGATAAATATCCTTAGACATAAGACAGTACTGTGGTAATCAGGTGTTCAGCATAATGATGGCACAAGGGAAATAACTGTCCCTGTGTCTAGATGTTTTGCCATGCAATGCCCTATAGCAATGTCCTGAGAAGAGGAATTGAAACAGTTTATATCCAGGATGTGAGGAGTCTCTAGATATTTTCTCAGCCCTCCTTCTGACCTATGCAATATACAGCTCCTCAGTGGAAGGCAGGCTGGTTGCAATAGTTTTTTTTTTCATGCAGTCCTAACTATCCATTGAATCTAGCGGTAGTATTCACTTACCTTCACTACTGGTTTGCAAATGGGAGCGCACGTGTGCCACCTCTATACATGCACAAAACATCAAAAACAGTATGTGCTGATGTCCGGGTGGGTGGGTGGAGCCTCCCGCAGCCACCGCTACCAGTTTTCCCAAACTGTACAGAAATGTCTGAATAGCACCACTGATTGAATCTGTACCGTAATCAGTGATGGGTTGCTACTGGTTCATCCTGGTTCAGGTGAACCAGCAGCAGAAGGTTCTGCCTACCCACCTGGATGTCATCAAATAAACTCTGTGCATGCACAGAAGCAGTGCAAACACAAACTGGTAGCAAAAGTAAGTGAAACCCACCCCAACTGTAATGCAGTCTCTGATCCTTAGTATTGACTATGATGCCTTGATACAAGTACAAAAGGGGGAAGGCTATGTTCTGATGTCACAAAACATATCTCATCATTTTGGCACCATCAAAGTTTAGAACAGATACCTAATGATTTCAGAAGTCCAAATGCCATCAGTGCCATCTCTCATGGCTAATGGTCATATATGATGTCATCTATAGCCCCCTAATGGCTAGAGGGCTTCAATATTTTTCTTTGGAGTAGGTAAGTTTGTGTGAGGTCACATAGATAATCCATGGTGGGAAATTTCTGCTTTGAAACTGCCAAGATTCTTTTCACTGAAGCAAAAAGTCAGTGCAATTCACCTTGATGAAGCACTGATTGTTGCTTCAAAGTTTCCTCAATCCCATGTCAATTACCTTGTCATTTGTAAAAGCTTCTTCTAGCTTGGTGTGTTTTTGAGAAGGCTGGAAAAAAAATCTCCAGTAGCTGTCAGATCAAATCAGAATCTACTGCTAGTAAATTTGAAAGCAGAGCTTTGACTTGCATCTCTTCATAGGATTCTTCAACAAAACTCCTAAGAGCTAGAAGAGGCTTCAATGTATAGATACATTTTCCCAGTTTCTGCAAGTGCCAAAGAGACTAAAGACAACCTGGAAAATGGAGAAAATAAAATCAAGATAGGAACTATATTTTACTCATAATAAAAATGTCACTCCAGAGATCATAAAATTGTTCAAATTGCCCTCTAGAGATGAAAACACTCCATCCATAACAGAGATAGGTTTCAGCAGGTTCTGACCAGTTCTGAAGAACCAGTAGTGGAAATTTTGAGTAGTTCAGAGAACGGGTAGTAAAAATTCTGACTGGCCCCACACCCATCTATTCTCTGTCTCCCAAGTCCCAGCTGATCGGGAGGAAATGTGGATTTTGCAGTAACCTTCCCCTGGAGTGGGGTGGGAATGGAGTTTTTACAGCATCCTTCCCCTGCCATGCCTATCAAACTATGCCCACCAAGCCATGCCTACAGAACTGGTAGTAAATTTTTTTGAAACCCACCACTGATCCATAAGGCTTTAGTTTCCACATTGAAATATATTTGCTTTAGTTTTAGCTTTTTCATGAACTCAGGAATTCTCAATCTCAGGGTTACCCAAAAGGAAGTGTAGAATGGAACAGAAAAAAACCCCAGAATCCAAAAGATCAGATATCACCTCTCTCCTGCCACACTCTCTTTTCAGCCAAGGTAAATATTGAAAGTATTTTAAAACTTGTCTACTTATACTAACAATATTGTACTAGGAAGCACTAGCAAGAAAATCAATTTTTTCTGCCTGCCTGCCTTCCAGCAGCCAACAGCTGTTTCAATTTTGAAAAGGTCAGATGATTCTAACAAGACTTTGACTGGTCTTATAAGAAGTCAAAATACAAATTATCCCTGTAAAATAATGAAGAACAGCAAGTTGTTTCAGTCCATTAAGTATTCCAGACCTAAAATAAACTTTCAAGAAACGAGTCTGTGAAAAAACTGTGAAATCTCATCCTGTTAAAAACAACAGCATTCATTCCATCTGACAATAGAAATGAAAATGACAAATTTGACAACTGTTTGTTTAGTTCTAATCACCAGGCTACCAGAAAAGGTCTACAAATGCCTACAAAGAGATGAGAATTAACAAAGGAGACATTATCACAATCAAGTTACATTTAGGTTCAGATGGGACAATCCAGTTTTGGTCACCACATTATAAAAAGGATGTTGAGTCTTTGGAAAGAGTGCAGAGAACAACAACAAAGATTATGGGACTTGAGGCTAAAATATACAAAGAATTGTTGCAAGAAGTGTCGTGAAAAAAAGGACTAGGGTTGACATTATAGCAGTGTTCCAATATTTGAACGGCTGCCACAAAGAAGAGGGGTTAACCTATTATCCAATGTACCAGACGGCAAGACAAGAAACAATGGATCAAAAACAATCACGGTGAGAAGCACACTAGAACTAAGGATGAATTTCTTAATAGTGAGAACAATTAACTAATGGAACAGCTTACCTTCAGAAGTTCACAACTTCTGAAGGTAAGCTGTTCACAACTTCTGAAGGTAAGCTGTTCCATTAGTTAATTGTTCTCACTATTAAGAAATTTATCCTTAGTTCTAGTGTGCTCCATAACTGGAAGCTTTTAAGAAGAGCCTGGAGAGTCACTTGTTTGAAATGGTATAAGGTCTCCTTCTTAAGCAGAAGATTGGACTAGAAGACCTCCAATGTCCCTTCCAACTCTGTTATTCTATTAAACTAGAATCACTTCCCAGTCTTAATTGAGCAAACTTTGGCTACATTTCCAAAGCTGCAAGCAAAAAATGAGTATCTGATGAAAACCATCTTGAATCAGGGATATTGTTGTCTAGTGGATCAAACCATTGCCCAGATTCAAATGAAGATTACATTTCTTAAAACTCCTCCAGCAGTATTTTATATTTACATGGCAATGCAAGATTGTGAAAAAATATTTTTATTTGTAAAATAAACAGAACTTATTATTAAAAAAAATATCCAGCAAGTTGGCAGACAGAGTAGTAGACATTACTTATCTAATAGTTTCCCCAGTACCCTTGTGATGGAGGTTGCTAGTGTTTAGAGATAATGAATTGCTTCAGGCTATCCATTAATTCTCTGAATGGCTATGCATAGGTGATATAACATAATACAATCACCCCAAGTTTGAATCTAAACTTGGATCTATCCGAAAATGCAAAAGGTTTTAGACTTGATGTGGTAGACACTGATGAATTCCACTGATTAACAAACTATGAAAATTCAGAAAAGGTAATTGAATTCAGTAGAGCTGTCTAACTTTAGATTATAGTCCTGAAATGTTCGTGTTTTGTGGTAAAAGTTTTCACTATCAAACTTCTTGTCACTAGCCAGCCCTGATTCCCTCCCTTTAATATAACCACAATTTCAGAAGCTGCTGGCAGTCAAGCTTCAGGAATTTAGGCAAAGATATTCTGACACCTATTGGAAAAATTAGGAATGTTTTTGCATGTTATATTAAATGAAGATCATAACATCCCTCCTGTATTTGTCCTGTCCTGTGTTGTAGTTATAGTTATTATTATTATTTTTCAAATATACTTTTATTGGGTTTTTAACATATGTATGGGGAAAAGGTATTGGGAAATAACACCATTTTGATATCACAGCTGTTATTCAAGGTTGTATCTAATAAAATGCAATAGACCAATTATTAATCTTAAACTTATAATAACTTTTAAGTTCACTCTATGTATTATCTCAAAGTTTGTATATCAAACAAAATACAATATATTAACTATTGATTTTAAACTTGTAATAAATTTTAAATCACTTCATCTTTCTTATCAACATTCTTCATACTGTATAGAACAAAATTTATATTTTTAGTATCATGTTGAGTTTCTGCTAGGTCTTTCCTGTCTTGACACACTTTAAATGCAATTTTATAATCTTATAAACTCCACTTTACATATTGTCACATTCATATTCCTAACATATAATTCCATTATTGATTTTATCTTTAGATCTCAGTCTTCTGGGTGATGTCCCCCCATCCCATTCCCAGAGGGGGACACCTCTGGCTTCCACCCCTCTCCTATCTGACACATTTCCATTGTCACCTCCCCCTGTGGCCCCCAACTCTTCTCCCTCTAGGAGTGTCTTGTGATCCTTTAAGAAAGCTTCCACCTCCTTTGTTGTACTTATTTTTGTTTTGTTACCCTCCCAGAAAATTAAGAGCCCTTCTGGCATAAGCCATCTAAACACAATATTGTTTGAAAATAGTTTGTTTCATAAAAGAAATATTTGTGTCTAGTGTCCCTTATCTTTTTGGGGATCTGTTTAAGAATTGTAACTTCTTTGTCCCTGTACTTCAGAGCCTTCCCCATTTGCACTCTCAGCACTTCGTCTCTTGTGGACCTTCTGAGAAATTTACTATGAATTTCTCTTAGGACATTATGTATTCTAGCATAGTTTGAGTTTCATTTTGACCACATTCTATATGTTAGCCCATTTGAGGCACCTTAGTTCAAAAATTGTTGCCCTATCACAGTGACGGCTAATCTTTTTGTCATCACGTGTCAAAAGTGGGGGTTGCCCGGGGAGTGTTGTGTGCCCGCGTGCCCACACCCGTAATTCAATTTGCCCCGCTCCCCCTAGAAAGGCTGTGGAGCCTGGAGAGAGTGAAAAATGGGCCTTTTCAACACCCCCAGGCCCTCCAGAGGCTGGAAACAGCCTTTTTCCTGACTTCTGGTGAGCTCGGAAGGCCTGAAAATCAGCTGGCCAGCGCCCGCATATGCATCAGAGCTGAACTAGGGCAATGCTTGTGTGCCCATTGATATGGCTCCATGTGCCACCTGTGGCATCCGTGCCATAGGTTCGCTATCACTGCCCTATCATGTACACTTTGCCTGGTTGAAGATAATGGCAATGAAAGATTTAGCAATGTACAGATTTCAGTTCTTTTGCACTGTCACCTACATCTACAAATTTTTTTGGAGGCTGAACGCATTATGGGGAGGGGGACACACAAAACATTCTGAATGTTCCAAATAGTATTTTTGTAGACTATTTAAAGGTAAGTATCCACACATTTAGTTTAACAGCATACCATTATAGAGATCCCTTATAGAACATCACATTTAGTTAGATAAATATTTTAGGATGTTTATTATGTTATATCGCTGGACCAAATCTTGTCACTTAAAACTTAAAAATGACTTTAATGTTTCAAATTTTAAAGTGTTACTGTTGTGTTAAAATATTTTAGGGTTTGCTGAATTAATAAACTGATTTTATAGGTACAGTACTTTATCAAATTAGATGATCAATTTTTGGAGATATTAATACCACATAAATATTTTTGTTTACAATTCCTTTCATGTAGATTATTGTTATACTATCAGCATGCGACTTTACTCTTATTTTTCTGCACTTTTTTGCACTTGCTGCTTTTATTTGTAATGCAGGAAAACACTTGGCTCTATTGAAAACTAGGTACTGTTAGAACGGGTAGAGAAAAGAGAAGAACAATAAGCAAATGTATAATTATGAGTGGTGATGGGTGTGCTATTGGGAAACTGGCAGGACCAACTTGTGGATAAATCATCCAGGAGAAAATCTATCTACATGGCCACCAAGAGCCAACACAGTCGTAATGGTATATAATCATAATCAATTTTAGATATAAAACTGCAGCTTGTACTGACAATGACCGCCATAAAGTCTATCCGTCCTTCATCCCTTTATTCTTTCATTTGGACTACATTGTTTTGCCAATATATGTTTATGATACCATCCAGCATATGCTGCAGGTAAACCTAAGTAAGAACACAATTTCTCATATGTTCAATTTCTTGTATGATTGTAGCAAAGATTTATTTGTTTTGACTTAATACATAAAATAAATCATGTGCAGGGGAAAAATCAAACTGCTATCATACAGTTATCTTATAATTGCATGGTGATATATTCCCAATTCTCTGGAGACCAAATATGGGAAAAACTTCCCATATCAATGCAGGTATATTTTTTAAGGTAATTTCAGTTGCAATTAATACTCACAGACGTTTTAGTTCTGAAAGTCCATGGAAGGCTCCTGGTTCAATGTTACTAATTAAGTTATTCTTCAAATCTCTGGAGATAAAAGAAGAGAAAACCTAATTAATGTCTAGTATACATGAAGATTTATATTCAAAGAAGGAGAAGGAGAGAGAACAAAGCTTTGAAACCGGCTCTGCATATATTAAAATCAAGGAAAAGATTCTTTTTAAAAATTGTCCCCTTTCCCCTCTTACATTAGAAACCCTAATTAAAACTTCCCATCTTCAGTTCACCATCTTTAGGGAAAATATGCTATTAAACTAGCAGGGAATAATCATATGGAGAGTAGCATTGCACTACATCAATACACTAGTACATTGCACTACATCAATACACTAGTACTTACAACAGTTCATGAGTGATCATTCAAAGTTACAACGGCCCTGAGAAAAGTGACATGACTTTTCACACTTTTGGTCGGGGGAAGCATTCCCATGGTCACGTGATCTACATTCCGACACTTGACAACTGACTCACATCAGTGTCATGGGTCATGTGAAAACCTTTTGCAACCTTCTGACAAGCAAAGTGAATGGGGAAACCAGATTCACTTAACAACCGTGTTACTAATTTAATGGCTGCAATGATTCACTTAACCAATGTGACAAGAAAAGTCGTGAAATAGGGCAAAACATAACTTAGCAACATAAAGTTTGGGCTCAATTGTAAGTTGAATAGTAAGTTGTAATAGTAAGTTGAGTACTACCTGTACAATCTGTGTTCCAATCACTAACACTATATATAGACTAGCACTATATACACAGGGACATGGTGGCTCAGCGGGTAACACAGCTGAGCTTGTTGATCACAAGGTCGGCAGTTCAGGGGTTCGAATCCCTAGTGCTGCATAACGGGGTGAGTTCCTGTTACTTGTCCCAGCTTATGCCAATCTAACAGTGTCAAAAGCACATACAAAATGCAAGTAGAAAAAATAGGGACCACCTTTGGTGGGAAGGTAACAGTGTTCCCTGCGCCCTTGGCGTTTACTCATGCCGGCCACATGACCACGGAGACATCTTCGGACAGCGCTGGCTCTTCAGCTTTGAAATAGAGATGAGCACCGTCCCCTAGAGTCAGAAATGACTAGCACATACGTATGAGGGGAACCTTTACCTTTTTATATATAGATTAATGAGGAATAAGTAAATACAAGTAATGTTCTCTCTAATTTCTGACATGTCAAATAGTTTTGTGCAACTTTTTCCAAACTGGCATAAATTTATTAACCACAATATAAAAATACTACTTAATTGTAAAGACATGCAATAGAGACAGGTCAAAGTGTTCACATATTTCTTAATTAAAGTACAGAAAGTAGAAAGTATAATATTGTAGTAGTTAAGTCATTCCCTCAAATCATTTTTTACTCCTAGAAACTGTCCCATGCAGTTTTCAGAAAAGGTGTGCCACTTCCTTTTCCCCTAGAATTGAGAAACAGGGACTGGTCCAAAATTAGTAAGTTAATTCATGTCAAGGCAGGACAAATTCTTAAGTTTGACTTAATAAGAATAAGAGTTGGAAGGGACCTTGGAGGTCATCTAGTCCAACCCCCTAGCCAGGCAGGAAAACCTACAACTCTTTAGACAAATGGTTATCCAATATCTTCTTTAAAACTTCCAATGTTGGAGCATTCACAACCTCTGGAGGCAAGTTGTTCCACTGGTTAATTGTTCTAACTGTTAGGAAATTTCTCCTTAGTTCTAAGTTGCTTCTCTCCTTGATTAGTTTCCACCCATTGCTTCTTGTTCTGCCCTACTTGACTTAGAGTAACCTGTTACTGCACATAGTTCTGCCTTATTAACTTAGAGTAACCTGTTACTGCACATAGGCATCGATGCATATCTACACTGCAAAGGGGTTGATGGGTAAGCATAGGTTGCAGATGGCTTCAGTTGGGCCAATGCCACATGTCCAGTACAAAAGGGATCTCCCCAGAAATTCTGACCCTTGAGTTTTATGATGCCTAAAATTATTATTTTGGAGTAATTTAGTTTTTACCAGATTTTTATCATGTGTGCAGGTATGACAAGTAGTGAACACATCTACAGGAAAAAAATGTTCAAAAATACAGAACAGCTTTTTTTTAAATTTGATATTACAAAAACAAAACAAAAGAACTATAACTACTTCTGTGAGTGTAAATTAATCAATTCTACCCAAGAGAAATAATTAAGGCGATTCGCAGTACATTATAAAGAAATGAAAGATAATAGAAAAATATGTCCTTCAATGAGAGGGATTGTTCTTAGATTTAAATATATTTTACACAACTTTATTTGTATTGCACTCTGCAAATTTTGTTTTTCAATCTGTTGAAAGTTACAAGAGCTAATCCTGTTTACAAAATGCATGCTTAGGCCCAATTTTTTAAGGCATCAGTATATTCTTCTTATGAGAATAAAATAAAATTCTGAGATTTTTATAAATTATCTCTGTTATTCCTCAAAATAGATCTCAGAACTATTTTGGTGATGAGTAATAACATTTATAAAAATCAATCAGAGTGATTGGTATTATCACTCTGGAGCAGTCTTTCTCAATGTTGACAACTTTAAAATATATGGACTTTAAGATGTCTTATAAAAGTCATCTTAAATTCACATATCTTAAAGTTGCCACAGTTGAGAAAAATTGCTCCAAAGACCGCACCATCCCCATTTGCTGCCTTAAACGGCCCCTCTAACCATAACTGCTATGATTTAAAGTGTACTTTAAATCATCCTGTACTATTTTGAGAAAATAATCATGAACATATAGTAGTAGAGGCCTCAAAATGGATATTGTAACTCAAAACCAAAAGAAACCTCCGAAGTATAAGTGAAGTCAGGGGTCATCAAAATATTTCCTACCCTTGTCCTAAATGGAATCAAAATCAATGATCAATTCTTTATATGTCATGATCTGAAGACTGAAACAAAAATTTGTGGAGCCAGTGACACGCAGTATAGTAGTTCAAATATTATGTTGAGGCTGGCTGACACATCACTGAGGGATTCTAATCTGTCACACTCTCTCTGCCTAGTTTACCACACTGGGCTGCTGTAGGAAAAATCAGGGGACACTCCCATAAATAGCACCTGGACCAGTGGTGAAATCCAAACCTTTTTACTACCGGTTCTGTGGCTTGGTAGGCGTGGTGTGGCTTGGTGGGCATGGCAGTGGGCTGGCTTGGTGGGCACGGTGGGCATGGCATGGCAGTGTAAGGATACTGCAAAATCTCCATTTCCACTCCACTCCAGGGGAAGGATACTGCAAAATCCCCATTTCCTCCCCATTCCTGCATTCCCACCCAACTCTGAGGCCAGCCAGATGTGGTATTTGCCGATTCTCCAAACTACTCAAAATTTGTCAGAACCTGTCAGAACCTGTTGGATTTCACCCCTGACCTTCTGGAATATAAATATGTTGCCATTAGTAGATGGGTAATTATTATCTTTAAACAACTTATGCTTAAAAGGGAAGGAAGAATAATGGACAATATTAACTGTATAACTATGACTATTTACAAATTAAATTTTGATGATGATGTTATCCGTTCAGTCAAGTCTGACTCTTGGCAATTCTACAGGCCAGGTCTCTCCATATCTTCCAATTTTGCACTATTTCTTTTGAGTTTTTCTATGCTCTGGCATCAGTCTTGATAGGGTCCAGCCACCATGTTCTGATGGCTGGTTTCCTTTTACCAAAAACTCTTCCAAACCTGATTCCTGTCTCCAGTGAATTCTCTCTCATGACATGGCCAAAGTAAGTGAGATGCAGTTTCCTGGTTTTGCCTTAGTATTTGCTCATTAGTCACTTTTGCTGTCCAAGGAATATGCCTTCTCCAGCACCACAGCTGAAATGAGTCATTTTCTTTATTCTTTTCAGATCCAGCCTTCATAACCATAGGTAGCTACACAATAGAGCAAATTAACCTACATTTGGTTGCTAGGTTGATGTTCTTGTTTTTCCATATTCAAATTAGTTATAGGTAGTAAGAGGCTCTTGGAGTAATGTAAACCATTGGTAATGTAGCTTTGCTTTCTCATTATATCCAATGAGCTGCATGGCCCAATTGTGCCTTATC
>JANHFP010003330.1:212849-236610 GCA_032468135.1 Calamaria suluensis
AGATTTTAAATTTAATGATGTATTGTTATTGTATTGTTTTAATTCAGGCTGTAAACCGCCCCGAGTCTACGGAGAGGAGCGGTATATAAATTTAATTTAAAAAAAAATATTACAAAAATACATTTGCTTGGAAGGCAGTTTGTTCAATGTGGAATTATAGAAATAGTTCAGCCATTTATGGATCTCTCCTCCAAATCAAATATGTCTGCTTTTGGTTTTTAATGGTGCATTTGCAATCATTTCAGGCAGGGATATATTTCAGCACTAGGCTTCTGAACCTAATAAGCCACGGAAAAGCAACATTAACTAATACAGCTCTTTTTGCAGTTGGTGAGAAGTTCCTAAGAGAAACTGAATTTTAAAAATGAGAATAATAACTAAATATATCTCTTTTGCAAACCCTCGTTAAAAGCCAGGATTGGATCTGCTTTATTTTGTCTGGTCTTCACCCCAACACCTCTCATTTACATTGTAATTTCTGTTCTTGGGAAAAATATCACAAAATGAAAAGTAGGCCATTTTGTTACCTTTGACTGGGTAACATCCCCACTTCAGGCTGAGGTGCAGATATGCTGGAGAGATGGCTGGAGAATCGCCTCCTCCCAATGGTACCCATAAGGTATGCTTCCTGTTCACTTACCACACTGGGCATGCTCACTGAATCATCTGAAATGAATACAGAAAGAAGAATGACACTCCTTTATTTGGGGCTTCAAGGGTCACCCTGTTGGGATGAAAACTTCTTCCATAGGTATTTCTTGGCTAACAATGCCAGACCTGTCACGACTGCCAAGACTCAACAGGGACTCTCCATCTCTCTTATAAATTGCCATTTATTTAGCACGTGGGCTGAGCTTGGTTTGTTCTTTGCATATGTTTTATTACCCAACTAAGAAACATCATCAATGTAAGTGAGTGTAATGTCTGCACCCTGGTTATAGTGGCTTGCTCCTGCCAGTTTTGGCAGATGTCTGTGTGTGTGTGTGTTTCCTATTTAGCATGTATGTGAGAGAGAGATATAAACTCCTCTTTTTCTCCCTGAGCTTAAGACAATGTACATAGACTCTCCCCTAATGATCCCTGAACAACACCATTATGTGTTATTCAATGTTAAGACTAGCCCCAGGTTTTCATGTTTGTTGAATGGAGACATAAACTTGAGTCTCCTTGGCTGATGTCAACGCCTTAATCCTTATTCTACAATAGCTCCAAAAGCCTTCCTAATTAATACAAAATCCAGAAAGACTTCAGAAAGAAAAGAAATGCTAAAAATACTTCTGAAAAGCCTGGTCATTTTTTTTAACTTAGGTAATTTAAGGAAATTAAGACTATATACCAAACAAGATCAGTTGGTACAGGTAGTCCTTGACTTACAACAGTTCATTTAGTAACCATTTGAAGGTGCAATGGCACTAAAAAAAGAAATGACTGTTTCTCACACTTATGACTGTTGTTGCATCCCCATAGTCAATTGATCATAATTCAGATGCTTGGCAACTGATTCATATTTATGACCGTTTCAGTGCGCTGGGGTCATGTGATCCCCTTTTGTGACCTTCTGACCAGCAAAATCAGTGAGGAAGCCAGATTCACTTAATAACCCTGTTACTAATTTAACACCTGCAGAGATTCACTTAACAACTGTGGCAAGAAAGGTCATAAAATGGGGCAAAATCACTTAAGTCTCTCTTTAGGAACAGAAATGTTGGGCTTGATTGTGGTCATAAGTCCAAGACTACTTGTATATGGATGAACATTTACTTGGGCCAGTCACCTAAAGAATGAAGAGTCCAGATCTGATTTAAGGAAAAGAGTTGATATATGTGAGAGGACTGAATAATTCCTTTGATTCCCACTATCCTCTATCTTAATGCCCTAGCATTCCTGCCGTAAGCTCTTTTCTTTTAGTTAGATTCACAGGAGCTCAACTGTGGGGGAAAATAACCAGGAAGTCTGCTGCCAAGGGAAATAATAAGCCACAATAAGCCATATACTATATTAATTTTAAATTTTGTATACAATTGTTTTAAATTGGCTGTCAACCGCCCCGAGTCTACGGAGAGGGGTGGTATAGAAATGCAAACACTTCAGCTCAGCATCAAGATTCCTGACTGAGCAGGAGGCTGAATTGCAAGGCCAAAATGCACACTATACTAACCTTCAACAAGACCATACTTGGGACAGGAATTTCTGTTGTAAGCTGAGTTTGACCCAATTTTACAGCAACTTTCATAGTAGTTGCTTAACCATTACAATTACATGGTCATTAAGGGGATCCAGCTTCCCTAATGAGTGTTTTTTGTTGGAAATTGGCAAAAAAGGTCACAAATTGCAATCATGTGACTACAGTCACAGCAGCCAGCAATAAATGTGAGTTGGTTGACAAGCACCCAAATTGCAAGCACATGGTGTGGGAGTGGTGGGATGATTGTAAGAGTGAGTATAAATAGTAAGTCACTTTTTTCGAGGCTATTATAACTGAATTGCTGTTAAACAAATGATTGTGAGAACTACCTGTATCAGAGTCAATTGGATTGACATGGCCAACTACATAAATTAATTAATTAATTAATGCAAATCATGTATAAGTTAGTGAATACTTACTTTCCTCATCTTCTTCATCTGTCCTGCTTAAAGTATCCTGGGAGGCTTGCTGAGAAGGCTCACTATCCTGTTCCCAAACGGTCCCAGTGCCAGTATTGGAGCGGGACATAGTGGCAAGGCTCAGTCGATAAGCAGAGGTGGATGTTCCCACAGTGCTGATGGAGGTCTTCCCTTGGTAAGCTAAAACATGAATGACAATTATGCTAGTGCAATAATGTTATCCAAGCAAAAGGAAAGGCATATGATTCTGATCCATCAGTTGAAGAGTGTGAAGGATTAACAGTGTGGATAAAGAAAGGAGCAGCTTTCTTTTGAAAAGTACTTATGAAAGTGCTCCTATGAAATAGCAAGAAACACCTCACCATCCTTAAGAATGCCTTATCATAAATTGTAACCACAAGTAACCATCACATGTTTTTCTCCCAGTGTCATAAATTAAACTCTACTTTTTAGTAAATAATCTTTCAATCACCATCACAATTCAAGTTTACAACTTCTTATAATTTTGAATGAGGATTCCAACATTATTTATCAAAATTCAGATTTCTCATTCTATAATATGTGTTTGATGAGAAGAAAAAACACTTGGCGTTTGATTTGATTTTCTTTTCTGATCAAATATTTCCTTTTCTGATCAAACATCTTCAGCCTCCCTTTTCTACCAGTGTCCTCACCTGATCCACTATGCACAGCCTCCTTGAGGATCTTCAGTTCATTATTGAATTCTGCAATGAGAGAGCTCTTACAGAGAGGGCGGGGGATGAAGCGCCGCTCCAGTTGGTCAGCAATGTGTTGTCGGGCAGTCAGTTCCTCATGATTCTCGGCTGGCTGGGCTAGCAGCTGAGGATGACAATGGCAGGGGACAGCCATGAAGACTGGGAAATTTTACTTGCTATTAATGCACATACAAAACAACCATTCTCCACAATTTATCATGAGGCCTGTCTTTTACAAATCCAGAGTGAATCAGTCATATTAATTTGCAAACCAATACTTTTGAAACTGTATTTCTGGATTTGAGGGGCATTGCTTGCAAAAGCACCTTATCGCAAAGAAATTCCCCTATCAGAACAATAATAAATCCTGTTTGCAATATCATTTCAAAAATAAATTCTGACTAATATCATAGTGAATTACCTTGCATTGAATAAAGGGTCGAAGAAGTACAAAAATAGGAATTCGAGTGCGTACAATAAAATCCAGGAAATCCCATAGGGCTAGCCCTCCAACTTTTCTCAAAGCCATTTCTTTGACTTGCAGACTCAGCCAATACCATTGGCTACCAAGCTGCCGCTCAAAACAAACAAGGATCACCTTCAAAGCTAAAAAATGAGACAAATAAGTCCAAAAAATTAAACAACAGTATAGTGATGACAACCCATGCATACTTGCACATTCAAGATTTGGAATAGACTATTTTTGGGAGGAAAACATTGTCATCCTATCAGCTTGTTTTCAATTTTCATTGCCAGATAGAAATTCTCACTCACCCAAGTAGGCTGCTTGACTAGTGGATTCAGCTAGCCCTTCCTTACGCAGGTCCTTTCCTGCATCTCCTGGAGTAGAGCAGTGGGCAGGGGAGCTCTCCAGCATGAAGTTCTTACTACGTGAAGTGCTAATAATGCGAGGTGGCAGTAAAATGTTAATGACTGTCTGGAGCAGCAGGAGAACTTCAGGCTGCTCCAGCCAAGGGCTGTCTGCATGATATCAAAAGGAAAAGACAAAGAGCAGATCAGGCGTTGATTCCTAGAAAAGAATTAAACACCACATGAAAGCACACAAGCATTCTGTAAACCATAGTTTCCCTACCTTTTCCTTCTGTAAGCAAAAGACAAACACAACAAGACAGGACAAAGGAATTGTGCTCTTTCTTGGCATTCCTACACTATATTGTATTTGATTTTGATTCTTTTAAGAATTGATGCTCATGCTGGACTTCACCATATTCTCTCTGGGCTTGCTAACCAAAGAGATATACACTGGCCTTAGCCCTTACCCTCCCACACAAACTGTCAGGTAGCAGATCAGAGCCCAGCTGAAAGTGTGAATGAATCCTTTGGAAGAAAATCAGATGCACTGCAGACATGATCATGTTAAATAAGAGAGTTTAACCATACAGGAAGAGTAGCTTATATAGAAGCTGTGTGTTTTTCTTGTTTGTACCCATGTTTTCTTACATATAGGTGAAATTTTGCTTTGTCCAGCCTGCTCTGTCATTTTGGTGATTTCAAAAAGGGGAGTTCCTCTGTCAAAGATTTAATTCAGACAACACAGCTGAAATGAGAGAAGGACACTACAACAAACCAATGTTCTCATCCATCTCCTCAACAAACCCTACAGACAATACACCAGGAAGAACACTTGTGCCAAAAGAAACATAAAGGTATAACAATGCACAAAATTGCTGTTTCAGTGAGGCAGAAGGAGGGGAAACAAAATATTCTTTCTGTTAATCAGACCTTTGCTTCCTGATCCTACTGTGAGCACAAATGGAATCAGTAGATTTAAAAGCATTCCTTCCCTTCTCTCCTGATTGGTGAATGGGGAGATCACATGGCTTAAGGGAAAATCTTCTTTTAAAGCCTGTGCAGTGATAATAAAAATATTAAATATTAATTAAAATTGGTAGATTAAAATAGCATTGAAAATACTTGGTTCAGCTAATATATTACAGGATAGGTTCACTACCTTAAATGTTTAGCTTCAACATAACCAATTGATTAAACATTCAAGATTTGGGGCTCATTGACCTATTTGTTTTAGTCTAAATGATGCAGATAGTAAACTGGTAATTAACTATGCCAACTCAAGCCAAAAGGACTGAAATAAAAGAAAATCTAGAAAAAATGCAAGGAAAAGTATTTCAGTCATTTTTAAGCATTTGCTACATCTCTCCGAAAATGTACATTTAGAAGACCATACTTATCATTTTGTTTTGATCCTGATTCTGCCAAATGCCAAAGATTGGACAGATAGGGAACCGGAGCAGAAAGCCTACATCTGGGAAAAAAATGTTGTATCTTCTTCCTTCTCACCTTATTTAAGCATCAATGAAGAACTAACCCCTCCTCACAAACACAGCACAAAATTTGTATTTTCCAAGAAGGAGCAATGCAATGTAGCATCCCAAGTTACTCCACAGAGTTTAGGCTATTAAAAGAATATACTTGATAATGAACATTTTTTTAAAAAAACTAACAGATACAAGTCCAAGTTTATATTCATCTATCTGTCAGAAATATTTAAGTAATTGAAAGAGTAAAAGATGGAGGGAAGGAGAGAGAGAGAGAAGCTGTCAATTAAGTTCTGGAAATCTGGGATAGTAAAGCGATAAGCAATATCTTCTAGAATTAATGAATGGGTGTGGAAACTGGATATTATATAGAATACTTCAGAGGGCAAAATGTAAAAATACCTGATCTCCAGATTCATATAAAGCACTTCCATGAAATTACTATTAGCCTTTCTACTTTATAACCTACAAAAGACTTATTGCTTCAGCACTTTTGTAGCTCTTACTATTCATCTAAGAAGCAAAAATAAATAATGCTAATCTACATTGCTAGGAAATATAGTTGTTGCTCATGTCAGGTCTTTGGTTGGCTTCAATCTGCACAATTCCAATGTGACTCAATGGAATTATGCTAAATTGACACCCACCAAGGACTTGGAGAGTTGCTAAATGCTATGTTATGAAACTTCAGCATTAAGTAAAGGGGAAGTATGAACTTTGCCTCACAGTTTTTGCCCAGCTTTCGCAGAAAACGAAAGAGCACCAGTGAACTGGTGTCTCAACCACATAAGAAGCAAAGCCTGTCTAACAGGCAAGGCAGTCACACCTGAATCTGCAATGCTACAAGCCGGACAACAGCTGTGCTGAAGGGTAGAGGTGGCGAGAGATAAGGGCTGAGATGAAGAAGGGGTAATCCATCAGCCACACTGGAAGGTCCTACTACTCCCATCACCTGCAATACAAACACAGCACATCACCTTGACCAACTATTTCAATTCCATCCATGCCATACCCTCCGATGTTAATGAGGTACACACTTCAGATAGCGCAAGACTGGGATGCTTAGGGCCCTCCACATGCCTTGCGGTATCTGGGGTCAAGAAGGGAATGGAGTGGTTCTAGCAGGAGATGGGTGGGAAGGAAAAGGTGTGACTACAGGGTTAGCAGGAGGACTGGATAAGGCACAAGGAAAACCAGCATAGTTAAGAATGTACCCAGTACTAGCCCTGAATAACCAGCACTATACTGGTAGAATAGGTGAGGTTGGAGGGTATGCCATGTAGTTACTGTACTCAATGGAACCATGTACTTGAAACCATCAATATTGTACTAGTTGGCTTGAGTTATTATCTCCTTATGTCAGGGTAATGTCCTGAGTCTGATCCAGATTGAGTTTAACACAATATTCAGACTCCCTTGTATAATGTTCTGATGATGTTCAGATTCTTCTCTTGTATAAGAATTAAATTTGCATGGGGATAGAGGGAGGATTTCAATGTATGTACTGTACGTACAATTTTAACATAGAATTTATGCCAAGTATAGTTTCAGGCCATGACAAAGGGCCTCTCAAAACAAAAACAAAAATACTATACATATTCTACAATCAAAAAGGTTAATGGCTACTCAAAACAATTGAAACTTGTATTGTGACCTAATTGCTTGGTGTAGGATTTTTTTCAGGAATTTGGTAGTGACAAACTTTATATAATTTGTCATAGATTTCTTAAATTTTTGCCTTGAACATGTGTGCTCATGGAAGGAGAATTCAAAAAGTCATAAAGGGTTCTGATTCTTTTTTACATTAATCTCATGCATATGACATATGACAAAAATGGGCAGGACTTCAGTTACATGATTATGGGCATCATTTTGGCACAACTACAAGATCCCGGGCACTTTTCGACATCTCCCCACCCAAGACCTCAGCTAGCACAAGCATCTTGTTCTGGCCAATTTTAAATGCTGAGTTAATTATTAATATTGTTTGGAGGTGCTCATTTGTATTGAAGCACTCATTTCTTCCAGTCTGTTTTCCATCAGTTCTGTTTGTATTTTATTAACTAGATTTTACAAAGGAAGAACACTCTTCCATTTTGAATGAGTGGATATCCACTAATTTCCTTTTTAAATTATTATTTATTAAGTTTGTATACCACCCAACCCTCTGGGCAAAGAATAATAATAAGTAGCTATATAAGAAAAAATAAAACAATACAAAAACAAACAAGAACAAAGGAATAAAATATAGTCAGGTGGACAGGAGAAATAACAAGTCCACACAACCTAAAAAGGGCTTCAATCACACTCACCAAAGGCCTGGACAAAGAGTCAGGTCTTCAAAACACTAACAGGGACTTAGGCGATCATATTTCAGGGACAATCTTATTCCAGCTGGCAGACACCTTATGATAACTTACAAGCTATTTAGAGTAGAGCTAAAAGATATGTACTTTATCAACATCTCCTTCTGCAGACCCCAGAATGGGTGGGTTTGGAAAAGCTGACCTGATTTATTTAGAAACTTGGACTAATTAAAACTCAAAATGGGAAACAACACTTGTACCCTTTAACACATTATTTCATCACTAAGATTCCCCAATTTGGATCTTGGGACATTCAGTACCGTACTTGAATTTAATTATTGATATGTGCCACAAGTCTGAGTATGATCCTCCATCTGATGAAAGTTGTATACTCTTGACTCAGAGCATAATAAAATTCCTAGTGTATCAGACCAAAAGTCAGTATAGTTCAGCATCTTGCTTTTACTGTTTGTAAAAGTTAGCTTCAGGTGAGTTTCCTGAGTTTCTTGCATTCTACGATCCTCCAGACTGTAATCAAAATCATTTCAAAAGATCAATACAAATGCCAACTAATTTAAACCAGCACTGTATATAGGGAACTTATTCAAATTTATTAGCTTTCATTTTAACCTTATAAAACCTCAATAGTTTTGCCCATTGAATACCTACTTAAATGACAATTGTTACATTAAGTATTGTAGCTTCTTTCATCTTTTTTATTTGAATAGGTATCACACCTGTGAAAGATCGATCTATTCTAGAATTGTCTTTCAAGTCAACTGTAATGATAGCAGTTTTATGCATATCAAGGGCACACCAGGTGAAACTGATGTTCCTTAATGCAATCTAGAAACATCCATGTTAAAGAGTCAGAAGGATCTGAACATCAAAGACACCACAAACTTTCTTTATACTATGAATGTTACAAATGGCAAAACAATTTTATTCTAGTAATTTGTTAAGAGTTAATGTCCTTTTGCATTATTTTTACAAGGTGAGGCTGAATAATGTTTCCAGGGTCCCACACTTCTTTCCAACTCCTCTGCCAGGTGTATGCAGGTGTGTGCAGTATCCACCACCCCACTCTCCAACTTGCAGCCCTCAACTCTCAGCGCAACATGCAGAAGTGGATTTTCAAAGTGGTGCGTGGAAAGTAGCCAAAACCAGTCATTAGACTATGGGTTTCTTTTTCATTTTCTCCCCATGCACCACTTTGAAAATGTACTTCATTATGTCTGGTGTTATTCAAGTTCTTTCTAGCAGTGCTGAACAGGGAGTTTGTATTGTAGAAAGGAGCTTGGCAAATGTGTAGGAGATTGCCGTTTTATTTACTCACCAGATTAACACAGACATTGATCAGTGACCTAAGATGAGGCAGGAAGGATATGATTGGCTGCCTCTGAAGTGTCAAACAAACCCCTTCAATCAAATTGCTGGCAGGCTCCCATTCAACCTGTCTCCTAGAACACAACGGTAGGTGGCATTAAATGGTTAGCCTAGAAAAAGGCGACCGAGAAATAGGAACACCAAGGAAAGTTCAAGATAAAGATCTCAGATGGCAATAACCTGTACCTGTATCTCAGTGTGATCATTTTACCTGTTATTCAGAAGGATAGTGGAATAAAAAAACATTGTAGAAAAAAGTAACCCTGTAAAATCCTCAAATAATCAGCAAAACATAAATGAGAGGAAAAAAATGAACATGAGCATATCACACTCCTTACTTTTATAAAGATAAAACCTTGCAAATGAAGCTCATTTTTAATGTTTACAATAAGCCTTTCTGTACTGAGAAGAACTCTGAATATTCTGAGAAATTCAATTCAAGGTCTACAGGTTTTAGTCTCTCAACAATATCACTATTTATAATAAATAATTGAACTCCAGGGTTTGCTAAATAAAGCTCTTTGACACTCAAAACAACTTTCTCATTTGTCTATTGCAGGATATTTTTTATGTTTTGTTGAATTACTTTCTACCAAAGGGTTCACTGGTTGCATGTGGTTGTGTAGCTGATCTGTCACATCCATCTCTTTAGATCACCCAAGATAATACAGTACAGTTCTTCATTGAATACTGATGGACACCTTAGCTGAATGATTCATGATTTACTTCTACTTTATTGAATTAAACTTTTTAAAATATTAGCAGAGAATTTGCAGAGAAGCAGTATACGAAAATGAATTTAGAATAATTGGTCCAGCTCTTAACCTCTATTTGATTTCTGAAACATAGATCTAAATTATTTTCTCTTTGGAAAAAATAATGATGAATTTTGTCTATACAGAGAAAGATAACAGATATCCTATTAAATTTTCAAATATTTACCTTAAAATTCAGCAAATTCTTTACTACTTCTGCACATGTTGGATACAGATATTCAACATGCTAGATTACACTAGAGTATGGGATTATCAATGGATGAAGAATCATAAAATGCATTAACGTTACAGGGTAGTTTTAAAATGGAAAGTAGACTGAGAACACTATAATTATGATGCAAAGTATTTTTCATCAGGGATAATAATGTGGTAAATTCCATAGGACATTTGTGGAAACATTCTTAAATTTTAGAGATCAATGTGGTTTTTGTGATACTCTACAAATAAATTAATACCCCACTGTTTTGTGAATGTCAACACAATATTAATGTTTCATATCCAGTGATAAGAAGAGAAAACATAACTACACTTGCTTTTATATTGCAATTCTAGCCCTCGTTCTCCGGTAATTGAATTCCTTCTCATATCAATGCTTAAAAATAATTTGAAGTATCAAAAATCTGTTTATTTGTTCCAGAATTAATTAATGTAGCTACCATTCTGAGATCAAGCTGATCATAGGGAATAGTCAAAGGTTTGCTAATAGATTTGGAAATATATACAAAGCTAAAATTTCCCAAGTAACTTTCATAGAAACATTAATGTGGAATTGACCATGAAAAGCAATAGTGATAAGAAATTGCAAACAAGATTATCCTGGGCAAAGGATAGGGAACTCAGACTTCATACATATTCAAATTTGTGTGGGCTGAAGAGAAGGAAGGCTCAGCCCCTGATGCTTATTTTTAAGCCATGTTTTATGAAGCCAGGAATTATTACCTGCACTGAGCCAATATCTGTATATCTCAGTACTTTCCTATGATAAAAAAAAAATCATTATAGTGAGAAGATTTACTGAATTGGCAGTTAGAAATTAGGTTTGTCCTGCTAATGAGAAAGCACTTTCTAAAAGTAGAGAGGAAATGAAAAAAATAATAACTTCCAAGGGCTGGAAAATTGATTTAGAATTAAATAGACAGCAAGCAAGAATATAAAACTATTTCTGTTGACAATTTATTTTGACTTACGCAAAGGTTTTCAGGAAATAAAATGAGAAAAAAGAATGTTGTTTATTTTACTTAATATGCAAAGACCGAAGAATGCATTCTCTTAATTAATTAAAAAACCTAGTATCAAACAGGATTCTAAACCTTGAAAGTCTAAAAAAATGTAGTGATGCATATTTCCACGGGTCTAGTTCAATCTCATCAAACAAACTTCAAAGACTACCTTAAATTTTACATAGCCTGTTCAAAGTTGTTTGTCATTCTAGTATGTATCTGTTGTATACTTTTGTAGGAACTATCTAAAGAACTTGCTAGAGTTTTTGCAGAATCAAGTTATTAACCTGAGGTGAAAGTATGCTAATATAGCTCAAACATGCTAGGAATTTGGATCACACGATTAACTGCGAGGAAGGCTATTGATTATGTTACTCATGGATTCTGGCCTCAAATTAGCAGCAAGGAATAAAAATGTCTTTAGGAATTATTTTTGGAAGTAAAAGAGTGTTCCTTTATTCATTTTAAAGCCTGTTTTATGGAGACAAAAGTCTCCATAGGGAACATTATTACATACTATATACTACATACCATACGGAACATTATTACAAATAACCATTTCCTAGCTGTCATCTGTACACACATATGTCTTTATAAAAATGTTTCATGAGATGAGAGAACTTATATAGTTCCTATATAAGAATTTAACTGCTTAAGATGCAGGTGACCCAGGATCAAATCCAATAGGGATATATCTGGCTGATGAGAACTAATAAATTCAAAATAGTTTTCCCAGATTCTCTTTATTTAAAATATCAGCAAAATAAACAATTGAAATATATAACGACACAATGTTGCCTTATAATTCCTGCCTGGATAGTCTCTGGTGATGAGCTGAAGGGCAAAAGGGGGCTACAAAGTTGCTCCCTCTCATATTTGGGTAACTAGGTATCTCTACACACACACACGCACACACACACACACACACACACACACATATTCAGGTCTTTTCCCGCGTAAGATTGAGAGTATCTTGGGAACCTCATTGAAACATTGTAGTATATATACTGTGCTAAAATATCTTTTCTAGTAACCAGTGATTTTTCATTTTCTGTGAATGAGACTTTTATTTTTCCTTCTGATTTTCATGGTGGCATTTTACTCCTCTTTATAATTTTGACAGGCAGATAATATAAATTGTTATTTTCTCTTCTACATTCCTTCTTTAGTCTGTTGCCTCCTTGTTTCTCCAGCCCCATGGGAACAATTGTCTCTTGATAAGCTATGCCACATCATTCCCTATTTTGTTTCCCTAGCATCCGACAGATATTTTAAGCAAACCTTGCTCCCATATCCCTCATGGATACACCTTTAGTATTTTATAAAAAACCCATGAAAGCATCTTTCTATCTTTCTGTCCAAATTCATTCAGTCAGCACTGCTGGGCAATAAATCATCCTTCAACTTCTGGTGTTCCTTGAATGTACAAATGGATTCAGAAGAAGAAAAAAATTCTTAGCCCACAGCAATCGGCATCTGGTCATGTGTAGTAATAGCCTAGAATGGTAGAAAGCCTCCAGTTAAAGGAACTAAAAGTGGGGGAAGAAGGAACAAATAGATGTCTCCTATTGCAAATTCAGAATGTTCCCCATGTGTGGTAATATTGAAAATATTACTTCGGGATTAGCTGAAGCAGTGAAATTAGGGTGCACACATCCTGTTAGAGGGATGATTATTCATGGAAAAGGCAGAGATTTATACTTATTCTACAGTTAATGTAAAAATCTCATATTTTATCTCTAAGCATTTATGGAGATTATTAATCATCCAGGACATAGTTGTCCCAAAGGTGCTTTTCAAAAGACAACTGGACTTTCTTGAACGAACCCTTTTGTATTGCCACTTATACAGGAACTTTCACCATCAACCCCTTTTCATATAAATTACCAGGTCACTCCGATAATTTTTATTTGCATTATTTGTTCGTTAATTTGGAGAAATCTATCTGTCTACAAGTACTGAAATTTTGCTCCATTATGTGTAAGCTTTCCCCACAAATGGTTGTCACTGATGTTAGGGCTTAACAATTAGCTTTCTTTTAATGACTGAAATAAAGTTTTAATCTGGCATTTAGAATGACCCTAGCTAATTGTGATATATAGATAGCAAATAAATTCAATAGTAAGCTATTAGTTATGTGAACTTAATGACTCTGGTAAGTATTTTATCAAAAATCAGGGCTGACAGGTAAGATCATCTAAAAATAAATAACTGGCTTAGGGAACAATTTAACTATCTGGATGATATCTGCCATAAAATGGTAAAAATAGTGATAGCCCTATTCACCTTAACATTCTTAAAATAATCCAAAAGTAGAAATAATCTTTGGAGATTTGGAGGAAATAGGGCGTTTCACTCTTTCCAACAGTCCTCATCAACAGAATGGAGAAAGGCTTATCTTGAATCTTAATCCTTTTACAGTATTATGTATCTAGAAGCTTAGCTCCTATATGATTGAAAATTCTTATCACTGCAGAATTTCTGATTATAAATCATTTGAATCTCCTTTGGATAGAAAGCCTTCTTTTAAAGAAGATTTGCATCTTTTAAGATAGTTTTCCTCTGAGCCACAAGGAACCACTTTTTTCTTTAAAAGAGTAAGGCTGATTCCCTCCATTCTTAGGTATGTATGGGTGTCATTTATTCATTTTGGGCATCTAGGTAAAATACCAGTTTGCAGTACTAAATTTTGTGTTTACCTGCATAGTTTTGTTATTTAACCTGCTTTGTACTTTCCCTATTCTTACATCACTAAACTTTTCACAGAAAGAGATGTGGCAAAGCTAGCTTCTTTCAGGATTTCTTGTGCTTCCATTGCCCTAAGACAAGACTTGAAAAAATGGTGGGCATGAAAGAATCCATAGAATGTGGAAAAACTCTGTCAAATTTGGTTGGGAGGAAACTACAAAACACCACCAATATGAAGGGAGGTAGAATATCATCCCTATCCAAGTTTATATTTACTACAAATTTCTCTAATATGCTTTCAGAATATCAAGCTGATTTCACATTCCAGTTAGTTATCAGGCACAGTGGCAAACTATTGTAATGATATGCTTTGTGACATATAGTATTTTCAAGTAAATCTCCTACATATAGAAAGTTGTATCATCTTACTGCGATTCATGATAGATATCCATTTATTCATGGTGTGTCTCCTCAGCATGGCACTCCTAGATGGCAGAACATGGGCAACATGATGCTGGTTTACATGGTATGGTATTAAATTTATAAACGAAAAGGACAAAAAAAGTGATTGGTTGGGTAAAATGAACAGAAACAGGTTGAATTTAAAAGCAAAGGAAAAAGGAAAATAAAATAGTAACTATTATCATCAAAACTAGAAGAAGGCCTATTAAGCTTCATAAGCCAGGGTTACAAATGGTTGTCTAGTTAGACCTAGACTTTCTAATAGTGATTATATGAATTTTGCAACATGTTTAGATGGATTGACTATTAAGAACTGCACAATTTCTGAGGATGTGCACGGACAACAATAGGAGAGATTAGAATAGTTGCAAGATATGATACAGACAAGATAACTTTGGAAGCTAACTCATACACTGAGCCTTTCTTGGTAGGGTGCATAACTGTGATATCTTCTTTCTATCACCTTCAAGAAAAGGCCAACAAATCTTCCCCTTTCTGAGTGGAACTGAATATTTCGTTCTGAAATATGAGGGCTTCTGAGGGCTTTCTAGCAATGGAACAATGTTTTAGTATGGTGAAAAACCTACCTAAAAACAAAAGCTACTGAAAAATATCCACTATTACTTTTAAAAAAAATAAAGCTAGCAGATGACAGTCAGTCATTGGTCTCTTGCATTAAAGAAGCTAAGAGCAAGAGTTTAGACAGGCCTTAGATCAAAGATACATGATACCCCAAAATATGGAAAGAGAATTGTTTTACAAGGTTGCAAGTAAATAAAAAAGAGAGAGATAAGGGTATCATACAAACTTTTAAATACCTTGCAGACACATTTTTAAAAATGTAACCTATCAGCTTTTGACATATGAGATGTTTCTGTTATTCTAACAATCTAATTCTATTGTATTGATTGAATTTGATTTCCCACAAGGAAGAAAATGATAAGAGGGCCACATCATATATTTTTTGAATCTGCTCTTTAACTACAGGCATAAATCCTTTGAGCATCTGAATCACTGACAGCACTGTGACAATAAGAATCCATATGTAAATGAGCACATACAAAAGAGATACAGAATAATATGAATAAGTATCTCTTTATAAAATGAAGCTGTAGAAAGGTACATTGAAATCTGGCTAGATTCTTATTTTTGTTCTCTCAGTTTAGCCCTGTCATTTATAAATCTTAGTAAATTTACTTAGTTTGTTTAAACTCAGCTGTAGTTTTTTCTAACTTTTCTTATTCATGTGTTACCCAGCCTGAGTAAGGCATAGGCTGAAAAGCACAAGAAGCTATATTAGTAGCTATTCAGTTATGTTAAGAGAAAAGTAATTTATGCACAGGATTCACCTCCACACATGTATTTCAGCCAATAATACATTTGGGTCTCTGTTGAGGCACAGCAAAACTTTAACTTGATTAAAATCTTTGCTACTGGTAACTAATAGATTTGACTATAGTAATAGTATATTTTTGCACTCATCGTGTATGCAAAAACCTTAGCTTTTTGAAATTTTTCATCTTGGCAATATTGTGCTAATGTAAATAGGCATGATAGACTCAATGATGAATGAGAATGAAATGAGTGAGTACAGAAAAAGTGATCACACTATTGGGGAATTCAATAAATTAATGAGAATGGTGATTGGTAAGTATCTGTTTCAAATATATGGTTTAAGCTTAAGTCTATACAAATGGCAAGAATGATTGTAAATCTTTAAACATGATTGATTTTATGATCTGTGAGGAAAGATTGAGAGGATTAGTAAAGGGTGTAGGGATGGTTCTGAATTTGGGTTAGAACAATAGAGGGATTCAGCCAGTTTGCATCACTTCGGAAGAACCGGTGGTTAACTATCTGAGCAGTTTGGTGAACTGGTTGTTGGAAGAAATCATATGGGCACAGAACCAGTTGTTAAATTATTTGAATCCCACCACTGGATTAGAGTATCATGTGGTAGTGGATAAAAAAAGGGGAAAAGCATGAATCCAGAATGATACAGAAAGAAAAAAAATATGAGTCATGCGCTATAATATATTAGATTAGTCTAACAACAGAATAAATCAAATGAAAATGTACAGAAACAGATGTTCAAGAGATTTGGATCAGAGTGGAAAGAATTATGTTATAGAGTGTCATATAAACGTGTGCATTCATACGGCTAGGAAATATGAAAAAAAAATCCTTGATGGAATGAAGGAGTGATCAAGACTGCATATAAGGAAAAAAATGCATATAGAGAATAATTCATTCCAAACTGAGGCTAAGAGAAAGAGATTGCACAATGTATATGGAGAGAAAAAGATAGTTGCAAAGAATGTCCTGAAAGAGAACAAGGAATGGGGAAGATTAAAATAAGCACAGAAAATGTAGCACAATTTGAATGGATTTTTTAAAAAATGTTTTGGATGTGGGTAAAGTTGGATAGACAAAGGAGCTTCTAGCAAAAATGATGAAATGATTTGGAACTGAACTAAATTGAGGGAATGCTGGAAGAAGTAATCATAGCTTTTAATGGAAATGATAACAATATAGTAAAATGTGGAGTTAAAATTAATGCTCAAAATACTCATAAAGAAAAAAAGATGATAAGGAAGACATGAATGATGAACAAATGTTAAAAAACAACAACCCAAAGGCTGCATGATGTGACTGGAAAAATATTGCATGAAGGACATGTTTACTTAAGGAGGAGTTGTGCAATTTCATGACTTCCCTTCTAGTTGAATGAACCTCCAACGCCGCAACTCCTCATTGACTGAGAAATATATGAATGTCTATGACTGTGGAGTCATATGGTTAGTTGCTTAATGCAGTAAAAGTTGTAAATGATAGAAATGAAGCATTTATTGCATGAGAATTAACTGAATATTGTGGTGGAACCACCAGCTAAAGAGAGAAGCCTCTATGAACGAGAGTAAAGAATAAATTTCAGTTTAGAATCCATTTCAGGGAGAAAACTCCTGAGGTCAAATCCTTAGTACTGTATCTGCCATTTCCCAAGGGAAGGCAAATCGCCAGGTGAGATTCTTGTAATACAGGTGATTCTTGTAATACAGTTCTCGTGGCTTGCACCTGACGAATACATAAATGGTTCCATATTGAGCAAAATCTAAGACCAAGTTGTTAATAGATACCTTACATTACACAAAATATTACTATAGATTTAAATTCAGTATGGTAAAGAAGATGGATTGAATAATGGCAGTTTATGCATAAATGGTGGAATTTAAGAACAAATAATTGAAATCTATCTTTATACCATATTATCATATAATATTACATATGTTATAATATAATATCCATGTGCCTTTGGTGTTTAATCATAACTATGGAGCGTCTTGGAAAGTGCTGGCTCTTCGGCTTTGAAATGGAGATGAGCACCACCCCTAGAGTTGGAAACGACTAGCACATATGTGAAAGGGAAACCTTTACCTGTACCTTATAATATTTATAATGGAGAAATTTAAAGGATATGCAAAGTAATGATCATTAGTAGTATTTCACTGTTCCTTTAAAATTAATGAGAATAAACAAAAATAATTCATACTGTATAAGAGAATAATATTGCTTATTCTAAAAGGGAGCAGCATGATACACATTTATATGTATGTGAAGGAATGAGCCAGGGATTATTGTCTACATTTTGGAAAGCATCTGCATCCAGGCAGAAAAACTTCCCACCCCTATGTCCATCATGCCTTCCTAAGTCACTTCACACACAAACATGCAAATTGGTGCTGCAGTTGCCTGTAATAATTTAAGGACTGGCAGCCTTCTCCCTCCCAGACCTTAGCTTATAAAAAACAAATGTTAATGCCGAGTAGAGAGGGGTATAGGAGGAAAGGAGATAGCAAATGACGTGGCAATGAGGAAGGGGAGGCAAGGTCTGGAAATTGGTAGCTGTTTCAAACAGGTAAATCAACCGCCAGGAGCCAGACTCCTTACTGAGGAGTCTACCAGGACTGGAGGTTTTCCTGGAGGTGGGAAGCAATTAAAAAAGAAACAATCACATTAAGGCAGCACCTCATCACAACTACTGGAAGAACTTTTGGAAAGTCTATGCTACCTTATAGACATTGAGACATATAGACATTGACATTTTGTTTGAACTGAGTATTAAAAGACTAAGCATAAAGGACTGAATAATGAATACTTATTTATGTGACGTTTTTATATCACAAGTAAATCCTAGAAAGGTGGAATTGACTTTTGGCTATTGGAGGCTGTGTGTTGCAAATAAAGTACTGTGTACAGTTTGTTGTGCTGTGCTGTGTCCAGTTCTTAGAAAGGAAGCAAGCCTCATCTCATGATATTTCTTGGACTTTTTGCACTTCCTTTCAATTGCTAAATGCAACAAATTTCTTTGAATTTACAGATAATAAACTCAAAGCTTGATGTTTCATCTTTTGACTTAAAGTTAAAAGTTGCTTTAGATCATATTATCAGATAATTTCCTTCTTTCCATTATTATGAATATAGGTGAGCTTCCAATCTCCGATATCCATCTTTAAACATGTTTACATGACTGCTAAAAAGTATCCATACCATTATACCTGTCCTGGAATTAATTTCACATGGATGGCCAAGAAACTTCTCTTCCATACTTTGAAGAAGTTCTTCAAGATATCTTTATTATATTTGGTACTTTGTTTGCATATAACTTCAATATTTTGAAAATATTACTGGGTTGAATTGCCTGGGGTTTAAAAGATTGTTGATGTTTGCTTTACTTTTATGATATGTTATCACTACTGCAATTGATTGATTTTTTTTGGGGACAGTTGTTGGAGGTCAGGCAGAATATTTAAGAAATAAATGAACGATAAATGATGCAAACTGGTCTACATGATGCATATCTAGATATTTCCTTTCTCTTGCAGGATTCTTAGTCTAAATGTTTGATGAAAAGGTGAATTGCAGCAGACCATATTTGAAAAATATGTCTGTCTCTGATGAAAAACACAATAAGTTCCTAAGATTGCATTGGGATGAAGTTATATATAATTTATTATGTACGACTTCTACCCTGAAGAGGTTATACACAAAACACCTATTTTTTATGTTGCGGCACATTTGGCAAAGAATAAAATGTACAAAAACATTTCTCATGAGGAATTTCTCTGGTTGACCTGAAATTTCTTTAACTTCTCTCAGAAATCACCTAGATAACACTTTAAAGTAATTAAAATGGTAACTAGGTCAGAAACGTTACTGCAAAAACTTCTTCATCAATCCAAGGGACCCAAAAGTTATTCAAACAACAGAGGGAAATAGTCACATTCCCAATATGATCATAGTCATACTCTCTAGCCCCCATAAACATCTGGATGGCCAAATATTGAGTATCTAAGTTGTCTTCAAGGACATTCCTATGCAAAAATTTACAAAGAATTGTTCAGTTAATCCCCAAAGTGTCAACAGAGAAACTGCTTCTGCTCTGGAAACCTCTCTTTTAAAATTAGCTAGCTAGGTTAAGATGAGAGCTATTCTCAGCCAGGACCTTTTCATTAGCTTTCAATGTTCTAGGCCAGTGATGGTTAACCATTTTGGTGCCAAGTGCCCAAAATGCATGCACACATGCACAAATACATGCATGCATTCCCAACCCCCCAAAATGCAAATGTGACCATCCCCATGCATGTGCTCTGCCACCAGCTGGCCAGAGGGAGGGCACACACATATCTGTGGTAGAGCTGGGCTAGGGCAATGGCTGGTGTGCCCGCAGAGAGGGCTCTATGTGCCATCTGTGGCACACTTGCCATAGGTTCACCATCATTGTTCTAGGCAGCAAGACAGGAGAATTTGCAAAGATTTGTTTCCATATGGTAGAGTGCAATGAAAGAGAACAAGTGAAATCAGGTATCTGCATGCAAAGAGAAACTTCCTAGATTTTTGATTTAGGCCTATAGGACTGTAGGATGCAGAGAGGAATGTCTTTAAAAAGACCTGGAATGTCCAATATGTTGACTTCTGTTCTAGTAATTTATGGGGTTGTCCAGCTGATGACACGGCACTGTATCTCTAAATATGGACAGCTTTTATACTGCTGCAGTAAATGTTTGCATGATAAACTGCTAATACAAACATCTGAATGTCTTGGACTACAGGCATATTGAGTTAGGAGTGTGACCTCCAACAATAAACAATGTGGGTCTACTGGGCCATAGCAGAAAATATGCTATTTCTGCATTTGGTGCAGTCAAAAGTGCAGCCAGAAAACATTTCACTGCAGCTCCTGGATGAAGATATTATAGATTGATGTCTTATCATTGTCTTTTGGCTTTTTTGTCCAAGTTTGAATACATTTGAATTTTAGTTCAAAAACTGGTTCATTTTTTTGACTATTTTTAACAATTTTCTCTTGAAAGCTAGGAGTAGCTAGGATAACCTCTACCTCTGATTAGATTTGTTTTATTTTACTTGGGTCATTTTAGGATTTCAGAGTCAACCATGCTGCCAAGGAAAATATTCAATATTCAATATTTTAATCCAATGAAATGATGATAATGATGGTGATAGTGGAGGAATGATACATTTCACACACCATCTGTTACAGTAATTTTCCTAGGATACTATTTTAGTTTATTACAACCAAGATTTGGATAAATAGATTAGGGTTACTTAAAATTTAATTATCTGATGTTTGTGTTATTTATTTTAGTGACCTCTCAACTCCTCTCATAAAGTTGTCATTTTCTAAATTTAAATTTTTATTCCCCAGCTAATCTACACTCACATATCACATGTTTTTGACATAAACATCATTTAAGAGACTAAGTTTAAAGTAGTTTCACCTTTATATAGAGATACATTTAGTGATAAATGAACCCAATTGGATTCTTATATTCCCTAAATGCCAGTTCCTCCTAGCAGTAGAGCTGTATTCTGACCTTGAGCATTTTACTAGTTTAAAGCCATCTGTTATAAACAAATAGTGAATTATGTTTAGGCATCCAACTTTGTGATTCAACGCCTACATAATTTAATGCATTTTGAAGAGGGAGCACAATTTAGTTTTCATTCATTATTAAGTGTGTCAGTGATGACTTAGGTTTATTAACTGACCAGGTAATACAGCACACAGAGAAATTTTATGTGACTTCATGCCTGTGCAATTTTTTTCAGTGGATATAGTTCAGATATTCAGTTGTAATCATGAATTTGGAAAAAGTATAGAGAAAAACAAATATGCATGAACCAATCATTTCTGGAGCAACACATTCTTTTTTTAGCAGCATCCAATGCTAAGATTATTTATTAATAAGTACCATGCTTGATTTTTGTATTTAAATAACAGAACCTGACAGCCAGAATTATTTTTAAAGAAATTTTGCATCCCCAGGGAAATGATGATTCTGATAAATGATTAATCTCGAGAGTCATTCTCCCAGTCACAGGGGGCAACAGGGAAAAATCCTTAATGGGAAACTATTATTATCTTGCAATATTAAGATACCCTATACCTATTTCGCACAACTGTAGCAATGGGAGGGAGCAGTGAGAGAGAGAATGTAAAATAAAGTAACTCCAATCAGTGCCCTAAGAGATCAGCTTCTTATTCCCTTATTGTTTTACAATTTCCTTTTTTCTTTTTGTATATTATTGTTTAAATCATGTCTGAAGATAAAAAATCTTTCTAACCTTTCTTGCATATGTCCTCTTCCCCACAAGTAAACCAGAAACATTTTCTCTCTCCCTCCTCCATCTCTTTCTTGAAATAATTGCAGACCCCTCACTTCCTGGACACAATCTGTTTCAACTGCTACCCTCAAAATGATTCTATAGGGTGCTGCACACCAGAACAACTAGACACAAGAACAGTTTTTTCCCGAACACCAACACTCTGCTAATCAAATAATTCCCCCAACACGTCCAACTATTCATTAAGTCTACACTACTATTAATCTTCTCATTGTCACTATCACCCATCTCCTTTTACTTATGACTGTATGACTATAACCTTGTTGCTTGTACCCTATGATTTATATTGACTGTTTCCTAATATGATTTGATTGATTATCTGTACCCTATGACTATCATTAAGTGCTGTACCTTATGATTCTTGATGAACATATGTTTTCTTTTATGTACATTGAGAAGGTATTTTAGGAGACAAGCTATTCTATTGATTAATTGTTTTCACTGTCGGTAAGTTTCTCCTTAATTCCAGGCTTGAAAGCCCTTCAAGTATTGGAAGACAACTATCATGTCACTCCTAAGACTTTTCTTCATTTAGGCTAAATGAAGTTCCTTTAGCTGTTCATTGTATGGTTTAGCCTCCATCTTTCTTCCTGTTGCCTGTGCTCTTTCTAGGGCCTCAGCATCTACTTTGTACCATGGTGACTAGAACTAAATGCACTATTTCCAAATAGTGGTATAAAAGGACAAATGAAGTGACTTCAGAAAAAGCAACTTTGCTATTCATATAAGTTCAACTTTCCCAGAAACCCTACACAAATGACACCCAAATTGAGGAAGAGTATTAAAATAGACTGAGAGGAATGATATACAGCTAATTATATTTATTAAGCATACATACTAACTGTATTCATTATTATGAATGAACAACAAAATTACAGTATGTTACATATGCATAGTAAGTAACAAATCTCTGGCCAAAATATTTTAAAGATGCATAAAGATGTTTAGACTTCCAGTAATGTTCTGCTCTAATTCTTATTCAATATATATATATATTGGTGCTAGTATTATACTGCCAATTTTAAAATGTATTACAATCAAAGGTCAGTTAAAAATAATTCTACGTAAAACATAAACTGAACCATAAATAATATGAACCAATAACTAATAGTCATCAGTAGAAAAAATGAAAACACTAACATTGGTATGTAAGATAGCAAAATCTTGTAACATGGAGTTTCATGGTATATGTCAGGAGTAGAGAAATGTAAGAGCAAGTCAATCTGACTAGATAAACCATGAGTGTCAAACACATGGTATCACATTGCCATCATGTGACGTATCATGATTTTTTTCCCTTCATTGAACTGGGATGGGCATGGCCTATTTGTGATGTATCCAGCCTGTGGGCTGCCAGTTTGACACCTTTGAGATAGAATCAGTGCATTGAGTGATAATCAAACATCCTTATAATATTGGCAGCATGTGGCCAACTGATTCAATCTCTCCAGAGTCACATAGCCAAAGTTGTTCAGAGAAAGGAATGGGCACAGACCAATCCTGTAAAACTGCTGAGATCATCACATTAGGGGAAAATTCGTAAATTTAAATATTAATAATTTTTAAAATATTTTTAAACAATTTTATAGCCATTGAAATAAT
>JANHFP010003332.1:3100-13718 GCA_032468135.1 Calamaria suluensis
TGCCAAGTCTTATCTGGAACGCTGTGTTGGTGCTTATCTGCGTGGCTGATTGCTTTGAAGCTCTGCCAAGTCTCAGCTGGGAATTTACGGTTGTATTTATCTGTTTCTTTTCCATGGAGTGAAGTTAATTCCACGGTAGCTGATTTTCGTGTTGGGGTTTACGTTGGGGGTTGCTTCCTTGGTTAATTGCACTGGACTGGGTTGTGACAAGAAGTATACACCTGGACCTCATTATAGGAAGGAATATCAACAACCCTTGAAGTCTCATATTCTGCTTCATGGTGCTTTTACAGCCCTCGCTGAGCAGTTCAAGAGAGCCAGTCTATCGCCCGTAACAATCTGGGTCCTCATTTTACAGACCTCGGAAGGACGGAAGGCTGAGTCAAACGTGAGCCTGGTGAGATTCAAACTCCTGGCGGTTGGCAGAATTAGCCTGCATTCTAACCGTTGTGCCACCAGGGAATGATGCGATGGCTTGCAAGGTGAGCCTCCCCTTAAAGATTAAAGTCACTAAAGAGCATAAAAGCTATGGTCAGGGAAACCTATGTTCCCGTATTTCATCTAAAATCAAAAGAGCAAGTTTGCCCCGTTTAGAGGAGTGGGTGACCCACTGCCGCCACCGTCCTTCTGCATCTGCCTATTCTGCCGTTGCCAGCCCACCTACCCACCCATCACCTTTGAAGCATTTCCTTACCTGGGTCCAATCAGAAGCCCAACAAAGTTAATCTCAGGATATTCATCCTGCGGAATCATCACCTTATCGCTCACTCGGGTCGCTGGAGGTCTGGAAAGAGTGGAGAGGGACACACTGGTTACCTCTTCCCCCCAAAATGAGGCTGCACTGATCTCTCCCAGAGACTTTTTGCATCTGACAAGCTTAGAGGACTTTTACTTAATAAACAGAGGGCAAAAATTGGCCAATGAGGTTGTCAGCTGCAACTTTTTAGGAAATGACTGAGATCTAGAAGCAGGGACTTCAAAGTTTTGACCGGATCTTCCTCAAAATATAATACAGCTAGTCCTCGCCTTACAAGCTTGTTTAGTGACCGTTCAAAGTTACAACAGCACTGAAACAAAAACCCTTGTGATCCATTTTCACACACTGTTGCAACATCTCCACAGTCACCTGAATAAAATTCGGATGCTTGGCAACTGACATGTACTTATGACAGTTGCAGAGTCCGGTGTGTGTGTGTGTGTGTGGCTTGTCACATGATCCCCTTTTGCGACCTTCTGGCTATAGCAAAGCCGATGGGGAAACCAGAACACAACAGTGTTACTAATTTAACAACTGCAGTGATTCACTTAACGAACGCGGTGAGAAAATAAGTCAAATGACTTAAGAAATTTCCCATTTAGCAACATAAATGTTGGGCTCAATCGTGGTCTGAGGACTACCTGTAACCCCAAAGTTTTCAACGTGGCGCTGCCTGAACAACTGGCGAGATTAATGTTCAGGATCATGGCTGTTCATTTGTACGGACAAGACAGGATCACTGGCCCAACAGTAAAAGACAACAGAGTCTCTTCGGGACTAAAAGCATCCTAAATGCCACATATTCCCAACTGTTCCTGCTTGAGCCTTTAAAGACTGGGGAGGGCCAGTTCAGAGAGCTCTCGTGCTCTAAGATGCAGCAGGAAATGATAAGGGGCAGACTGCTCTTTAAACCCCCTTAGTGTACCCACCTTAACTGAAGTTAGGGGGGGGGGGGCATCCAAACAGCCCTTTAGCTTGAAGGGTGTCAAACTTTCCGGGTCGTGTTGCGATCACGGGATGTTCCGTGATGTTTCCCTTCGCGGAGCTGGGGTGGGCGTGGCCTGCACGCGACACATCCCAGCCGCCAGTTCTGACCCCCAATCCTGCTCCATTTGAACGCCACGCCCCCCCCTGCAGATCAAGGAACCCACCCCTCTTGACGTACTTGTAATCAGCCGGTGGCTTGAAGTCTGGGTTGAGAGCCACCATCTCCGTGATCAGGTTGTGCCTCTCTTCCTCGAGCTTCTTCCGCGTGCGAAACTCCCGCGTGTTCAAGCGCTTCCCCTCGCTATTGTAAATGGGTTCGGGGGAAGGAGACCTGCAGTGTGGGGGGGGGGAAACGACATCCAATGATTTCTCCTGGGAGAGAAAACATTCTCAAGGCCACCTATTAAGTACTGGCTCACCTCAACACTAGTGCCACTCAGAAAAAAATATTTTAAAAAATGAAAATTAAAGAGAGACCACAGGAAAAGGAAGGTGTAAATTCTCAAATCCATTAATGTGAGGTGGACAAGGCAGTTAATGGCAAACCACTGGCCAGAAGGAAAAATCTGGATAGGGGGGTGGGGGGTATTTACTCGGGGGAGAAGGAAGGAAAACAGGGTCAGACCTAGCCCATGACAACAGCTCTGCCATGAGTGTGCCTATTAAAAAGGGGGAGGGGGCAGGGAAGATGGAGAAAGTTGATTCACACAGAGAACAAACTTTCCAACTTCATTATTCCACGGAGCCATACACTAGAAAGAACCCTGCCGCAGGAGATAAATCAATGAAGAATTATTCAGGTTAACTTTGGACCCTTTTTTTGTTTTGTTTTTAAAACAATCAGGAAGTAACAAGACAGGTTAGGCTTCTGTCGAATTCTTGCTGGCGATATAGATTAAAGCCTATTCAACTGGCACCATGTGAAAAGGGTTAATAATGGGTTTTTTTCTGTGCTGGCTTTACCTTCTGCTGCTGCATCCAGACCAAATGAAGCTGTTTTTATTGTGTTTATAAGAGTCAGGAAATGCTTAAAGGTACAAATTGAGCAAATGCACCTTTTCTCCTGCCACGTTCTGGGCCTTTAAAACCACCAGAGACAGACCGGCTTTCTCCATGGGGTTCAGGTACCCAGACAGCAGAGATTTTTAACAAAGGAAAACGTTGCAGTTAAAAAAATCAAATTAATTTTACCACAGCTGGGCTTATGGTTTATTATTTTTTTTAAACCACACTTCTAGAATTCTGGTTAAGATTATGAACCCCCCCAAACATATTGCAATAAAAATTTAGAATCAGCTGCAAGAAGGGAAGAGATGTTGGTCATGTTATGTTAAAAAAAACACACATCCTTCAAATAATGAGAATCTAAACTCTGTGATTTTAGTTAGACAACCTCTCTTTTCTAGCTGGTTAAATGATTGGTTACAGCCAGTTGATCCCCATGTCTTCTCAGCCTGAAGTGAACCATCAACACAAGAATATGAAATAAAATTGTCAGGTTTGGTAAGGAGTGATCATGTCTAAATTACACTTCCGTTACTAGAACCCAAATTGGGCTAACCAACCCAAAAGACGAACATTGTCCCTCATACACAATTGCCAGTTTTTTTAAAAAAAAACTCATTCACTAATTTAATAGTTTTAAGACACATGCAGACATGAAATAAATTGATTAAACCTTGTGAGTTTCAAGCTTATTATAAACCTAACAGTTTCACATTTCCAATAATAACAGCTGCCCCTTTGCAAGTATATAAATATAAAACAATTCATTTTTAATAAATGAAGAGGTATTAAATCTTAACCAGTATGGGCTCATCCAAAGAAACATTATTCAGCAAACATCTAATATATATATATATAAGAGTAACAATAACCCCTTTTTTGCATTAACCTTTTCATTCACATGTTAAATTAAAACCAACCACCCCATTTCATTCTTATAAACATAAAAAGAACATCAATCTAGTCCCACCATGAAGTTCACCTATTATGTTTAGATCTAAAGCCCATTATTATGATTTAAAAAGCCAAAAAGGCATTTTGCAGCTCTTTGTAACAGGCAATATAGTGTCTCAAGAGCTAGCATTGAAAACTCTCTTGCAAGGCATCCAAATGTTTTAGCAGCCTCACTTTATACCTCCAAATTACCATTTCAGATGGGGCTAAATTTAAGGGAAAGTTTTCTTCCATATTCCCATTTTTAACAACAAGTACTGGCTTGCAAGTTGTGTAACATGGCTAAAACACAACTCCCAGCTTACACCTTCTGATAAATTAATTTTTATGAAGCCAATTTTTTAAAATATATATATATCAAACCATGTGCATTTTATTTATTTATTTAGGGATGACCCTTGATCCCAACAAGACCACAGGTGTCGAATTCTGTGCACTTGTAGGTACATAGTGCCCAGACTACAAGATACTGGCCACTGCTATGTAGTAGCTGTTACCAAAGAAACTGGTTAGTGCACATCCTTCAGCCACCACTGCAAAATACTGCAAAATCAGCGGTCAGATAAAAGTTCCCAGACTGCTCTGAGTCAGCGACTGGGCTGAGAATTCCTCAGCGTGAACCTGTGAGAAAGACCTCTTGTCTGGACTCTGCCAGGACCAGCACTGCACATGTTAAAATGAGTTGGCCACCATGCATTTCCCGCCCTCCCCCTCAAGTCAGGTTAAGCGTGACAGCCTACGCAGGCTTATTATCAACAACCCCAACATCAAAGATGAAACCTGATCTCTTCCTGGTCTGGTTTCACATATTCCCTACCAGTCAGATCTTGGCTACCATCTGTCAAGTCAGATCACTGAAGGCATTTCATTAGGAAGGAACTTCATTGAATTGACATTGTGATGCCACCAAAAATTCATTGAAAAAGGTAAAAAGTGTTACTGTCAGCTGGTTAAAATTGTTTTCCCAACCTGTCCTCAGGGTTAGGGGGGATGCCCAGGTCTCCTGTGCGCAGTTTACGAGTCAGGTCTTCTATCTGCAGTTGCACTGGAAGAAACCAGGTTAGGAAAGAAAAAAGGATGGAAAAAAAGACAATGTTACCAAAAAACATCTGAAATCTCAACATCAAAGCATGAAGAACTGGAGAATTTGCAAGGGATGACTGATTAACATCAACATAAGAATGAGGAAACCTTACAATGGTTATGTCAGCCAAATAAGTTTACCAGGAATCCAGAAACGGCCCTTTTTATTTTCAAGCAAGTCTTAAAAAAATAATTATTCGTCAGAAAGTAAGACATTCATTTCAAGATTTTTTTTAAAAAAAGGAAGTTTTTGATTGAGTCTGACACTGGAAAAATAACCATCTTAATTTGCTGACCGATTTCCATAGGAATTAAAATGTCATTAATTCTTACTCTTTTACATCAGATCAGCCTCAGTATATTATGCGTATTACGGTTATATTTTTGGGGATTATGGTTGACAGGTTTTGTTTCTCCTAGCACGTAAATACTAAATGCTGGTAGCTTATGATTGATTAAACCTTATGTCTGTTATCAACTAAACACAATTATGCAAAATCTTAGCACGCTTTTTTCACTTGCTGGTTATCCAATTCTGCATAGAGACAATGGACACCTAAAGGCAGGACTAATAAATGTCAGGTATTTAGTTACTTTTTTTTGGATCTGTAATATAACCTTTTAATCAGAGTGCAAGACAACTAATATGACCTCAACTAATAAAGGACATCATGACAGAGGCATAGTCCTTAAATTCCTTGATGGAAGGTGAATTTTGGTCAGGGCCCACTGGCATTTACTGTGGATTTAATTTGGAGGCCACAAGCTAAAGCACCACAAAGCAAAGGTACACCCATTGTCACACATGCAGAAGAACATGGAAGCACAGTGTCTTGAAAAATCAATTCACTGGGGATAATGCCATCGTCTGGACAGCACCTACTTCTCTAGCATGCAACTGCATTTTATGTTTTTGCCGAAAACTGGGGTTTACATCTAGCTTTTGGCAAAAATGGCCCACAGCAAATCATCAAGTTTGCTTTACAGAGGTGGCAGTCGAGGAAGTACAAGAAAGGTCATAAAAACAGGTCCCGTCACACGGCAACCTGTTTTACGACAGTCACAGTTTATGACTGTAATGGCCAGGCTCCATTTTGGTTAAGTAAAGGAATACCTGCAATTTGTGGCAAATTATGGATGACTTTGTAAGTTCAGAAGAAAAGATTTTCCTTTTCATGCACACCCGTACTAAGGTCCCTTTTTCTACAGGGATAAAAACTGGGAAAATGCCATTGTCCCTTCCAGTATGCCACTGGGCTGGTGGGCATATTTGAGGTGGCTTTTATGAAATGGGTACCACGGGGGGGGGGGTGTGTGTGTGTGAGAGAGAGATACAGCCAATCAGAAAGTACCCATTTACCAGGCAGGAAGCTAGCAAGGCTGATCTCCACTACTCTTCCACTATTCCAGGATACTTTAAACCAGGGGTCCCCAACCTGCAATACTGGGCTAAAATGGGCTGCAAAACCAGCAGGCCAGTGTGTGAAGCTCCATTGGTGCAAGCAGTGGGCGTGAACCCATTCCCCCTCCCTGGCGGTCCATGGAGCCGGAAACATTGGGGGTTGCTGTTTTTAAACTCTCTGCTTCTTTCTGTGCAGAGGACTACATGTAAGAAAAGAACTGGGCTAGGTGGCCACGGACCTTGTTCAAAGTAAAAAATCTGGCTTGAGGCAAATCTTTCCTGCACACGTTTAATTTAACTTTTTTTTTTAAAAAAAAAGTTAAAATCAGGCAGGGCAGAAAGTCTAGTAGGCATCAAGGAAGAATCCATTTCCAAACCTACATCAGAGATCCAGGAATACACTTGTAAGCTTTTAGATTATATTAACTAATGCAACCTTCTGGTCTATCAACATTTTTCATTCTTTTCCTTTACTGGTTATTTTGTTTGCTTTTCATTATCTTTCACTTATTTTCAAAGCTAGCAGGATACCTTTCAAAACAGAAAGGATAGGCTATAAAGATGCAAAGCAAAAAAATTCATTAGTTTCTGATTTTCATAAACCAAAGCCTATGCATAAGGTATCTTTTTTACTAATCAGAAAGAGTCTCTATAAAATCGCACAGCAAATAGTTTTGAACTGATTGATTTGTCATTCCAAATCAACTTTTATTTTCACGCTCAAACAGAAGTACTAGCAGCAAAGGACGTGGATCCAGAATTACATATTAATTTTTAGGAATGTGCATATTTTATCAAGTCAAAAAACCCTTTCATTTATTGTTAAATGTAAAAATAAGTGCAACTATACTGCAGAGACAAGGGGTAAGATCAAACATTATTATTTATTGGAAGGCAGAAAAGATATTTTAGTTAATTTGTTTCAAGGTGAAGAAGGCTCAGAATACGCTGAAGTGAAAACAGAATTCTCATTTCCAAGAATCAAACTGCAGAGCCTAAAATTCAGAGGCCCAGCATTCCTGTTTCAGAACCAGTAAAAGTCCTTGGCTCTGTTTCAGATTCTGTTAAAAGATACAAGTGGTTTTGTTTCCTTTGATCCATTATATTTCAAGAACACAGAGAACTCCAAAAACTTTGCATTTTGTACTTTTTCCAAATGTTTGATCTCAAACATTTTAAACTCTTTCTTTTAGAAGAGTCTCGGATTTTTCACAACTAACTGCTCTCTCTTTAGTGGAATTTGCACTATTAAACTGAGGTGATATTTCATATCTGCTATTAATAGTGCCAAATGATAAATTATCCAGTTGTATAAAGTTTCATGTATCAGGAGCCTCTTACAGACATGCCCCTAGCATTCCTGCGGATGTGCATGGACCTTTGCTTGGTAGGGCTAGTGACAGCCACTCCCCACCCTCCCATTAATTATCTTTATTGGCTGAACTGGAGACTGGAAAGCCCATCTTGAACACTCCAGTAAAGGAAGGGTGGCACTCCTATCTCCGCACAGACTGAGAATTCTGATCCAATTCTATCCATTCACACACTGAACTGAATTTTACAAAAAAATAAAAATAGAAATTTACATTTCTAAATCCAATGACTCAAACACCAGAGAATGCTTGACTATTCATTTGTATAAACTATGTTAACTGAATCAATATCATTTATTTCTGCAGAATCAGTTTATGATGTGCATCTTCATTAAACTGAATAGTGTTGAGCCCATTGAAATAAGGGAAAAGTCAACTTCAGAAATGCCCCCTTTTCAACTGCAGTGTAGAAAGAAATACTGATTTTTCAAACCAAAGTTAAGTGACAGATTTTTTCATTTTCTTGATGCAGAAACTCGGGGATCATGATGACAGTCTGACAACGGATTTCTGAGCAGCCTTCAGTAGTGCTATGGATAGCTGATTATTTTATTTCAAAATTCTCAGTGAATTTATGCGAAAGAAAGGAGTTTTAAAATTGCTGTGCAACCCAAATGCAATGAATAAGAGTTTAAACAGCTGTAAGTTATGAAAAACCTGTTTTTATGTAAAGTCAAGGATTGTATATAGTAATCAACATTAGAAAACACTAGTTGATTTCAGGCCCGGCACTGATCGACATTGACATATATATGTATCACATTTCCCAACACAAAATAAAAATAATGTTCATTCCTTTGTACAATACGAGTTACTGCTCCCAGTTCCACAATTAACAACAGATCCAACATTGTATAATTCCCATTGAACCAAGCAGTATCCCTTTCCCACAAATTATGTACATTTGGCTTCAGAGCTCCAAGCTAACCTAACAAGAGCCCACTCTCAAGTGTTTGAGGATGTCAAGACAAAACAAAACAAGTTAGAAGACTTTCCTCTCATTGGTCTTCATCACCCTGGATACTCAATTTTAGATTTGAAACATTAGCATCAGCACACAAGAGAAAATGAAAGGGAACCATGGTTAGATTAGTTTGCTGTATTTCACTGTGAAAGAGGTACTTGCTTTCAAACAAACAAACAAAAAACAGCTTGAAAAGGGACTCTTAAAAGTGTTCTCTACCAGCAAGGAGTCTGTGAAGAGAACAAGAGACCCTGCAAATAAGTTTGCCAATCAAGTGAATGTCAGCAAGTTTTAATCCCCGTCACCTGGACCGACTGTGCCACTTCCACCTCTGTGCCTGTGGAGGACACTGGTTCAATTAAACAGGACAGGGAGCTGGGATGGAGCACAAGTCACTCTTAAGTGGGGACAGGTTTGTTTATTTAAATAAGGAAGACAAGGCTGCCATAACCTGAGTTCTCAAAAACACACACTGAAAATGCCTCAGACAAAGAGTTTTAACTGGAAATGGCTTCTGGATCACTAGTAATAAGAAGAACAAAAACTAGAACAAGCATTTACCTATGTAAGCTCTTTCCTGTTCACGGGTAAGCCCAGGAGGGATGACTGTGGGCATGCCAGGGATGATGGTCTTCTGCTCCATGGCGTCTTGATTCCACCGGCTCCTCTTCCTCTTTTTATTAGAGTAATCTGCAAACAAAATGTTATTTATAGGACCAGGTATCCCATGGCAGTGTCCTAGCATCGGAAATACAGCTAACTTTTGAGCCTGACTTACATGCACTTTTCATAGTTCACATACAAAAAACATTTCTTCCACCAAATCCTTATAAGCAAACTCTGACTGGGAATATGGACAACAGACTGTCTTACAATCAAGAAACCATTTTTTTAGTTCTCCAAAATTACGATTTTTCCTCCTTTAGACATATATGTCCAGCACAAATCTTTTTGTAGCATGTGATAAAAATTTAGATGTCTGTGTGTAAAGTGAATAAATCATATTGTTGGAAAAGCAAAGCAAGAACCTGATACAAAACTTTAAAAATAAGCCATGTTGTTTTGCCTATACCTCTTAAACTTTTCCAAGTTTGAGAAATACTGTCTTTTAATGGTTTAACTGTGATATATTATAGTAATTAGAAACAGAATTTATTCTGTTTTATGTTAGATCTTCATAATTGGTTTTCCCTCAGTAATCCCTGTCTAATGAATACATCAATAGAATTGTGTTTTATTTTAAAGACTGTTAGTAAAATTCAAACAACAAACACTAAGGTAATATACTTTGCTTAATTAACGGTTAAAAAAAACTATGTTAGCGCTGTCATGTAAAATTATTCATTCATCAGTTATGACATCATAATAATCTCTTTGGATACAAGGAAGCACTCAATGGTTCCATACAATTCCTTATATACAGGTAATAAACACATGAAGATATAAAGACTTTATGATATATACATTTTTTAAAATAACAGGACATGTTAATGTGGAGACAAAATTAACCTTCCTGGATTTGCTCAATATAGTGAACAATCAAAAATCGTATCGGTTGCACCACAGAGAAAAATAAACTAGTGTTATACATGACCAAACTTGACATACACTATTGTAATTGGGTCATCGCTGGCCTGCCTGAGTGTGAGCATAAAAATCTGTTTAAAGTGTAATTCAACTTTGTGTATAGACCACACTGTATTTTCATCAGATTCTAAATATTTTTATATTTCAGTATTGTACACCATGGTGTCTCTGCAAGATGACTTTTTCAAAATTTGATAAAGAAATGGCAATATTTCCAAATCCTAGAATGCAGTTTGCAATCCTGTTGTCACCCTTCCCGCAAATAAATGAAAATCTACAGAAAAGTACCTATGGAGCAACCATATTTTAGTAAAGGCCCTGTTTACAGAAGAAATGGAAATTCACATAACTAGCATATCTGTAAAGAACATGGGTCATGTGTTTACACACTGGCTGGTTGTAGAAAAAGGGGAAATGGGGGGGGGGGAAGGGAGCAAGTCTGGCTCGTGTAGTGTTCCTCAATCTTGGTAGCGTTGGAGATGTGTGGACTTCAACTCCCAGAATTC
>JANHFP010003332.1:18949-29654 GCA_032468135.1 Calamaria suluensis
GAGCCACAGCAGAGGGGTGAAAGAGCCACATGCGGCTCCAGAGCCGCAATTTGCTGACCCCTGGTATAGGCTCTCTGACTAGAAGACCTCCAAGGTCCCTTCCAAATTTATTATTTTATTTTTTGTGATAGAAGCTCATTTTTTTATGTGCTTTAGAACTGTGAAATGTGTGTGTAGGCATGAAAATTCCCAAATGTTATCCTTGAGTTTTAAATAAATTAAGCCATTTTAGGACACTATGATTAGACGTGATATTTAAGAGCCTTATTCTAAAGTTCTACATCTTACGTTGAGGACAGGACAAAGTGCTCTTGAGAAAACCCTTCTACTAAAAATCTTAGATTAAGTAATAAATATCTTCTGTTAATAATGGTGTTAACAAGCCAGATCAAGCAGCATGGAAAATTTCTCCTCCCTCCTACTCCTCCTTCATTTTAGATATAATGATAAAATATTAGGTGACTAATACGCTTAATAGGATCGCAGAAGATAAAATGCAAATAAATAATAATCATCATAGGCATACATTAAGGTGCAACTGTTTGAATTAGATGTGCAGATTTAGAATACGGTTGTAATGTGCATGGCTTGAAAATTGAGACTCTTCTGTAGGGTGGACAAAAAGAGAATAATAGGCCCACAACTGCCCTGATGAATGTTTCTGGTATTAAAAGTAAATGGATGATACATATTTTCTCAAAACAAACATGAATTTACAAAAAATATCCAGCACAACCAGGCTGTTTTGCTTATTTGGGAAGATATGAGTCTTTCTAGATATTCTGACAAAGCAGAATATCAAGAGCAGTAGAATCTTAAATCACCCATCTTATTTATTTATTTGGCTTTTTGTTGTTGCTGTTAGTTTCTAAGTCATGTCCAACTCATCGCGACCCCATGGACAATGTTCCTCCAGGCCTTCCTGTCTTCCACCATCCTCTGGAGTCCATTTAAGCTCATGCCTACTGCTTCAGTGACTCCATCCAGCCATCTCATTCTCTGCCATCCCCTTCTTCTTTTGCCCTCAACCTTTTCCAGCATTAGGTTCTTCTCCAGTGAGTCCTTCCTTCTCATTAGGTGGCCAAAGCATTTGAGTTTCATCTTCAGGATTTGGCCTTCCAAAGAGCAGTCAGGGTTGATCTCCTCTAGAACCGACTGGTTGGATCACCTTGCAGTCCAAGGGACTCATAGGAGTCTTCTCCAGCATCTAAGTTCAAAGGCCTCAATTCTTTGGCACTCAGCCTTCCTTACGGTCCAACTTTCACACATGTGATTGTTATCTTAAAGTAAAAAGTGAAAAGAGAAATTGGTCCATTTCAGAAAAGAACTGAAATTAAAATACAATGGGGGATATGTCTTAACAAGTAAACAGAAATTAAGGACAGGGGTAATCATGTTTGATTTGAAGGGTTTCAATATTAATTTAGACTATTCATTTTAAAGGTGGTGGGAATTTGATTTAGGGGATCTGGGGCGGATGGTAGTACTGCTGACACATTAAGAAGGGATCTGAGATAATTTCAATAGAGAGAGCTTGAGAAGGATTCCATGAATGAGAAACCTCAAGGGGAAAACAAGTCAAGAAGCTTGGGAAAATTTTGAAAAGTGAGATTATAAAAGCCCAATCTAGCACAATACCAATGAAAAAGAAAAAACAATATCTCTCATAAGAAATCAGCATGGCTACATAAAGAATGAGAGCTGGTTTCAGCAGGTTCTGGAGAACCTGTAGCAGACATTTTGAGTAGTTCGGAGAACCGGTAGTAAAAATTATGACTGGCCCCTCCCTCATGTATTCTCGGTCTCCTAAATTCCAGCTGAATTGGAGGAAATGGAGAATTTACAGTATCTTTCCCCTGGAGTGGGATGGGAATGGAGATTTTACAGTATCCTTCCCCTGCCACACCACCAAGCCACGCCCACAGAACTGGTAGTAAAAAAAAATGTGAAACCCATCACTGTAAAGAACTCTCTGACAAACTGAAAGACAAAAAGGACAAGTATAAAAAGTGGAAGGGGGGGACAAATAACTAAGGCAGAATATCAGTAAATAGCCCGAGCCTGTTTTTTCTTCCAACACTTTAAAAACAAGAAAAAAGTCACGGAAACAACTGCTTGGAGTAAGTGGCAGGAAGGTGACAAGCAACGGGGAGAAAGCAGAACTACTTAACTCATTTTTTGCAACTGTCTTTACACAAAAGGAAAAAAAAAACCACAACAGTCCAGCCTATCAAAAAACCAGCACCACAGAAAACAGATTAGGAACACGAGAGATAAAAGGCTAACAGTAGAGAAAAAGAATATTTGTCAGGAACTGAACAATTAAATTGCATTTGAATGATTTAATAAGCTGTATAAGATTGTACTCAGGAGACAGTGGCTCAATGGGTAAGGCAGCTGAGTTTGTTGATCGGAAGGTCAGCAGTTCAGCGGTTTGAATCCCTAGTGCCGGGTCCCAGCTTCTGCCAACCTAGCAGTTTTGGAAGCATGAAAAATGCAAGTAGAAAAAACAGGGGGCCCCTTTGGTGGGAAGGGAACAGCGTTCCGTGCGCCTTTGGCGTTGAGTCATGCCGGCCACGTGACCACGGAGACGTCTTCGGACAGCGCTGGCTCTTCTTCAGCTTTGAAGCGGAGATGAGCAGCGCCCCCTAGAGCCAGGAACGACTAGCACATATGTGCGAGGGAGGAACCTTTGCCTTATTCTTCAATTTATAACCCATAGGTGGCTTATAAATGTGTAAAATGTATAAAATGGCGTCCAAAGACCCTTCTGTGGTCATGTGGCCAGCATCCACCGAGGCACACAGAAGGCTCTTACTTTCCCACTGAAGTGGTACCTATTCATCTACTCACATGTGCCTGCTTTCAAACTGCTAGGTGAGCAGGAGCTGGAGCAAGGAACAGGAGCGCACCCCATCGCACAGCACTTGGGTCTCGAACCCTGTACTTCCACGGGTCTCAAACCCTGTAATTCCAGGGCCTTGAACCCTTTACTTCCAGGGCCTCGAACCCTGTACTTCGAGGGCTTTGAACCCTTTACTTCCAGGGCCTCAAACCCTTTACTTCCAGGGCCTCAAACCCTTTACTTCCAGGGCCTCAAACCCTGTACATCCAGGGTCTCGAACCCTGTACATCCAGGGTCTCGAACCCTGTGCATCTAGGATCTCGAACCCTGGACTTCCAGGGCCTCACTGTATGTCCAGGGTTTCGAATCCTGTATGTCCAGATCACGTCCGCTTAACCACCAACCTAATTTACGACCATAATCCTGGGCTCAATTACAGTCGTAAGCCTGTTCCGGTCCCCCTTGGCAGCAATTCCTAAGGTCTCCCACCCCTACAGAGCCCCCACCCCCACCTGTGATGAAGCTGAACAGCGACTGGATGTGGGCTCGGTCCTTGAAATACGACCGGCTCAGGCTGTTCCAGATAACGTCCGAGACTTTCTTGACCAGCTCCCGGGAGGAGTAACCGTCCGGCCGGGGGTAGAGAGACAGATCCACAGCGCCACGGATCTGGGCAGTGAAGCGGGCGTGCAGGGCGCCCACGATGCCCAGGTCAGCCACGGGAAAGTAGGTCAGGCTTTCGGGACCCTGAGCCGGCTCGAAGCTGATCCCGGGAACGTTGGTGGGAAGAACGCGGTTGACGGCCAGGAAGTGCTCCACGAAGCCCAGCACCAGGGAGAGGAGCACTAAATCGGGCTGCTCCCGGTGGAGTTCCAGTTCGAAGAGGCGCACCACGTCGGAGACGGAGCGCAAGGGGAACAAAGCCTTCTGGGTGCCTTTCAGCCCCATGGCCGCCGGTGGGCTGTAAGGCAAGAAGAGGGATGTCAGTTTTTGTGATGGAACAGCGTGCGTTACGGGAAAGTATGCACTCTGTCCTTAATGAAAGTCTTTATTTAAACATAGAACCCAGCTCCCCCGAAGTCTTCGATAAGTTGTGTTTTCTTCAGCATGAACCAGGAAATACATAGGTTCCAGTATGCTTTGCCTAATAAGAATAATTCGAGTCTTTCTCTACATTATTTTTTATTAGGAATCAAAGGAACTGGCACACTTAATCCAATGCTGCGAATACTGAATATTCCCGCGCACACACAGATAATATATTTTCACTCCACCCATTTAGTCACATTCACCAATCCCCAGGTTGTGTTGAAGTCACCCCTCTCATACATCACATCCTCCTCAAGTTAACTGTTTGTTACCTTGGTTGGCAGCTTAGAAAACAATGCATACACAAGTTTTCAAAGTTGACATAGAGCTCAAATTGGCTGGCTTCAAACAAGGTTAACTCAGCAGAAGGAATCGCTCAGGAGAGAAAACCAAAATTCTTCGGCTGTTAATTGCTTCAAACGTGGCCAAGAATCAAGACTGTCACGAACCAACAATGGATAACTCAGAATAATTCAGCTTTTGACTCCAGCAGCCAGCCTTTGCTTATAAAGCCACTGACACAGCTGTGTCCCATCACTCATTTCCTCCTGAATAATCCTTCCCGCATTATAAAGTGGTATTAACCCTTCACCTGATCTTGATTCTCTCCCTCTGTTGATGCAGCCCAGGACTGTGTTGGCTTTTTTGGCAGCTGCTGCACACGGTTATATGAATGGTTGTCCACTAGGACTCCAAGATCCCTCTCACAGTTCCTACTATTTTGAGTAACTATATAGAATAGTGTAGAGTAGAATGCCTGACCAGGTGGCTCAGTGGCTAAGACACTGAGCTCTTCAGTCAGAAAGGTCAGCAGTTGGGCAGGTTCGAATCCCCAGTACAGGTGTCCTGCCGTGAGCAAGGGGGATAGACTAGATGACCTCCAAGATCCCTTCCAACTGTTACTGGTGTTTTTTTACTGGCCAAGGGTGATTGGACACACATGGGGTTTGCCTTTGGTGCACACCCTCTCAGCGTACACAAAAGAAAAGGTGCATTCATCAAGAATCATTATCACACAATAATATAACGCAACTTATTATATTCTGGGAGTTGAAGTCCATTTATAGCAATGATAAATTCTCCGGGGAAATTCTAAGAATTGCAAAATAATAATAATAATAATAATAATACAATTGCAAAGTGGGGGAAAACCCTCCTTTTATTTAGGGGCAAGCCAGCTCACCTCGGATCCCCGGAGCTTTGCCCCATTCATTGCAAAGCAAAATCTCCCCCCCTCACCCGGGCTGCGGCGCATGGGCTCCGGAGTCCCTTCCACCACTCCCTCTTAAGGGGACAAAAGGAGCCTCCAAGCAGGCATTGCAACCGGCTGGAAGGCAGGTCACCCTCCTTTGCAGCCCCGTCTCCAGACCGGCCGGCTAGCCGAGGGGCTTCTCTACCTGCAAACGGGGTGGGGGGACAGAGGGGGGGGGGCTCCGCGCGCCCCACCTTTGCAAAACGCGCGCGCCACTCACCTCCCACTTTAGCTCGGCAATTCAAACGCGCGGCTGGGAAGCCACCGCGCCTGCGCGCCCGGGCCTCCGCCCCCGCCCGCGCCAAGGAGCCTGGTCGCTGAAGTCCCCACTTTCGCAAGGCAGGCTGGGAAGAGTTGCTTTACGGGATTGGGAAAGGGTGAAGGGGGTGGTGGGGCGGAGATGGGGTAGCCAATGAGGATGGAGTGGGCGGGGTCAGGGAGAGGAAGCCTACTTCTCCCCGTCCCCGCCCGCAAAAGCTTTAAGGCAGCGGGCTGCTTTTAAGCCTTAGTGGACTTCAACTCCCAGAATTCCCCAGGCAGCCGTGTTATGTGCTGGCGGGCTGGCTGGGGATTTCTGGGAGTTGAAGTCCACTAGTTTTCTATATGTGTGTGTGTGTGTGAGAGAGAGAGAGAGAGAGAGAGAGGGGGAGAGAATGAGAGAGAGAGACAGAGGGAGAGAAGGAAAGGGAGGTAGAGAGAGAAAACTAAAAGAGAATGAGAGAGAGAGGGAGAGAATGAGAGAGACAGAGGTAGAGAAGGAAAGGGAGGTAGAGAGAAAACTAGAAGAGAGGGAGAGAATGAGAGACAGAGGTAGAGAAGGAAAGGGAGGTAGAGAGAGAAAACTAAGAGAGAAAGAGAGAGAGGAGAGAGGGAGAGAATGAGAGACAGGGAGAGAAGGAAAGGGAGGTAGAGAGAGAAAACTAGAAGAGAAAGAGAGAGGGAGAGAATGAGAGAGAGGGAGAGAAGGAAAGGGAGGTAGAGAAAACTAAGAGAGAGAGAGAATGAGAGGGAGGGAGAGAGAGGAGAGAGAATGAGAGAGGGAGGGGGAGATAAAGAAAGTAAGAGAGAGAGAGAGAATGAGAGAGAGGTTTTATTTAGTTAGATATCAATATTTTGAATACAGTGTATTGTCTGGCCATATCATCTTCCGAAAGAAAAAAAAAAAGCAGATATACCGATAAGTAATGATACTAATTCCACATAATAATTCTAGCCATATTTATAATTATATTTGGAGTCCACTGGTCTTTTTGTGTGTGTGTGTGTTTTATTTATTTAGATATCAATATTTAAAACACAGTGTATCGTCCAGGCATATCATTTTTAAAAAGACAAAAAAGATAAAATAACAGATATACCGATAAGCAATTATAATAATTCTAACCATATTTTTAATTACATTCAAAGTCCACTAGTCTTAAAAAGCACTTAAATAAAAAAACAACAACACTCCTGCTTTGAGGGTTTTGCAGCCTCTAGTAGCCTGGAAATGCAACATATAATTTTGTTCTACTTTTTTTGATTTTCAATCTGAGTTTTGCACCCAATCTGCCTGCACAAATCCAAGCACAGATCTCCACTGGGCTAACCCTCAACTTTCTTGCTGCAGCAGCTTTTGCCAGCATTTTGAAGTCATTGGAAGAAAAAAAGGCAAACCTTTGAATATTTTGATTTCTATGGAGTTTGTTTTTTAAAAAATATGAGCCCGGAAGTGTTATCTCCAGACATTAGAGCTCCTCTACATTTTTATCTCTAGGCTCACATCGGAGGCAGTCAGGAAGTCCCACTGAATCTTGGGAACTAGTAATTTTTTTTTAAAGTCACCCTAAGCACTCTGGGACTTGTAGTCTACAGGACTAGAAACCTGAAGCTCAGCTTCAAGGCTGGCTGGAAGAAGTATTTTCTGCATTGTGCCTTGTTCAGTTCTATGTTTAGTGCCGTGCTTTTTCAAATAAATTCAGATTTTTTTTTCACCAGAAGCATAATTTTCCCTCTTTTTAATTCTAATTCTAAATTTCATTCAAATTGTTAAGAGGAGGATGCAACAGAGATAAGGAGGGAGGGGGAAAATGTTGGTCAACTCGAGCAGATTTTTTTCCGAAAGAAAATTCTACTTTTTTGACCTGAAAAAAGGTTGATTTTAAAGCAAAAGGTTTTGACTGTATAAAAGTTGTATTTATGTGATGTAGCACCACAATTCTAGCTGCGAACATCCTCTTTTAACGACGCCCATAATCTCTTCTGGGGTAGAGTCTAATGTCAACTTGTAAAGCTTCCAGAACAACTTCCAAGTTGTCATAAGAAAAAAAAAGGAGGGGGAACCCACCCCACCCCCTTTAATGAGAGTGCCTGGCTGCTCTAGCTTTGCTAGAAATAATCTAACAGACTTCAGAAGAGATGTTTTCTACAGGTGGAGTGCGCAGCGGGCTGAGTGTGGGCACGCGTGTGCCTAGTGGCGTTGGCCGACAAGCGGCACAACCTGCGCAACCTGCAGGCGCTTCTTCAATCTTCATTCTTTCAAAAAATCAGGACTTTTTAGAAATGCCGCGGGACGCAGGACAAATTCTAAAAAAGCGGGACAGTCCCGCCAAAAGCGGGACGTCTGGTCACCTTACTTTTGTAACTTGGCTCGAGATAAATGGATTAATTAGGGCATCTCTTGGAACTTTGACATTTGGGGCAACTGAACGGAAGCTGAGTGTTTACTGGCCGGATGCCTTTCCTATCACCAGTGTGGAGTTTTGTTCGGCAGATAATATCCTCAACGTGCCAAGAGAGAGAGAAATATCTGCCTCTACCTAGGATCGAACTCACAGCCTCCTGATTGTGAGGAGCTGTGCGGTGGCCTAGAGCTCCCCTGCTAGGCCACTGCACGATTCTAGTTGTAGTATTTTGTACAAATTCTTAAAATTGGATGATCTGAGCAAACCAGGAGAACGTGTGCCAGAAAACCCCATGCTAAGTTCTCCACAAAGGAATGTAACTGGTGGTGGATTTCGGATTATTATTATTATTATTATTATTATTAATTTAATTTATATACCGCCCCTCTCCTCGCGGACTCGGGGCGGTGTACAGCCATTCAAATACAATTTAAAAACAAGATGATCTAACTCCCAGTTTGCCACACGGATGCTCGCTTCACGCGCACATGCGCTTTGTTTGCATGTGGGCCTCAAAAACGTGCCTAAGTGGCAAACCTATGGCACGCGTGCCACAGGTGGCACATGGTGCCATATTGGTTGGCACACCTGCTCAGCTAAAAAACGGCCCATTCGACAACTTCTGATTCCATTTCCTGGGATGTCCAGCGAAGGAGTTCTCACCCAGGTCCGCAACCTTGGTGGGAACTCTAGCTTTAAAGTGGTTGGCTGCCGCAGCAGACAGTTCCCTATATAATCAGTACCTGTCTAGCTGCAGGCAGGGTAAATTGGAATTAATTGAAATAAAGAGCTGTTGCTTGGACCATGTCTCCATTTCCTTGTGCACCAAATCTAACACTACCGGTTCGAAAACGGGCAGGTTTCGGCCTCTGGAGGGATGGAAAGGACCATTTTCAGCCTCTTCTGACTCCTAGAGACCGAGCCCACCCTGACGTCAAGTGTGGAAAGCGGGGGGGGGGGGGACGCGATGGGAAAAAGGTTAACCATCACTGGCATATAGCCATGGCGGCTAGACAGGCCCACCTGTGAATCCCGCTACCAGTTCGGGCGAACCGATACGAACCTCTGATCGTAACTTTTTAAAAGATGAGCATCCCCGTAGAATCACGGAGACGGGGGGATGATGGTTTACAGAAATAAATGAATATTTGGGTAGAGACAAACATGCTTTTTTCCCTGAATATGTCAAAACGCCCCATGTCACAATCGAAACTTTCCTTTGTCCTGCCGCTGAGGGCAAATCAAGACCCCGTCAAATCCGTAGGGCGATCTCCTAGTTTTGTTTTTTAATCAGCAGATTCACCCTGAAGTTTCCGTCTCTTATTTATTCCTCCTTCCTTCCACCAAACGTCTATTATGTACAAAAGGAATTTTTCGCTATTATTATTATTATTATTATTATTATTATTATTATTATTATTATTATTATTATTATTATTATTATTTCTGAATCCTGTAGAAACAAGTGCAAACCGTATTTCTTTTCTTTTTTTAAAAAAAACAAAAAAACCCTAACAATCCAGCGGGTTAAAAGGAACAGAAAACGCGAATAGGTATAAAATTCTATAGCAAAAATAGAATATAAAATAAAAATAAAATCAATGCCCCTCGTAGTAGCTGGTACAACTTGTTTTAAAGGTCCGTATAATAAAGTGAGAACTGCCTTGGTGAATCGCTCCCACGCCAGGATCCAGTTTCAGACGGCGGGCAGCGAGGAGAGGTTCACCAAGGCTTTGGGGTGGGATTCGTGGTTGGCCACGCTCCTCCGCCGTTCCATGCTGCGCCCGGTACGGCACGCTATCGTTGGGGAACGCATACGCCGCGCGGCCAGGAGCGCGAGTAGCCGGACTTGCAGGTGCAGAAGTAGGAACCGCTGGTGTTCATGCAGCGTTCCGTTTTGCAAAGCCGCCCCCGTTGGTTTAACTCCTGACACTCGTCGATATCTATAAAGGAAGGAAAGAGAACACGGAGTGGATCGGTGGGTTAACTTCCTTGGGGAGAAAATATATATATATATCCTGCTCACAGGTCAGCCCTAGACTTAGAATAGAATGGAATAACAGAGTTGGAAGGGGCCTTTGGAGGCCCTCTAGTCCAACCCTCTGCCCAGGCAGGAAGCACTACACCCCTTCAGACAAAGGGTTATCCAGCATCTTCTTAAAAACTTCTGGAGGCATTGACACTGATTAAATTTGGGGAAAACTTTTTTGAGAACCTTAACTTAAAAAAAAATAGGGAAATTTATTTGGTTAGGTAAGAAACTGAGAATTAAAAGGCTACTCCTTGGTTCTAAGTTGCTTCTCTCCTTGATGAGTTTCCACCCATTGCTTCTTGCCCTGCCCTCCGGTGCTTTGTAGAAGAGAAGAGTTGGAAGAATTGGAAGGGGCCTTGGAGGTCTTCTAGTCCAACGTTCTGCCCAGGCAGGAAACCCTACACCACTTCAGACAAAGGGTTATCCAACGTCTTCTTCAAAACTTCCAGTGTTGGAGCATTCACAACTTCTGGTGGCAAGCAGTTCCACTGGTCAATTGTACCAATTGTCAGGAAATTTCTCCTTAGTTCTAAGTTGCTTCTCTCCTGGATTAGTTTCTACCCATTGCTTCTTCTCCTGCCTTCAGGTGCTTTGGAAAAGAGAAGAGTTGGAAGGGACCTCGGAGGTCATCTAGTCCAATCAGGAAACCCTACACCACTTCAGGCAAATGGTTATCCAAAATCTTCTTAAAAGCTTCCAGTGTTCACAACCTCTGGAGGCAAGTTGTTCCACTGGTGAATTGTTCTCACTGTCAGGAAATTCCTCCTTAGTTCTAAGTTGCTTCTCTCCTTGATGAGTTCCCACCCGTTGCTTCTTGTCCTGCC
>JANHFP010003333.1:27450-37486 GCA_032468135.1 Calamaria suluensis
TAGAATAGAATAGAATAGAATAGAATAGAATAGAATAGAATAGAATAGAATAGAATAGAATTTTATTGGCCAAGTATGTTTGGACACAGAAGGAATTTGTCTTGGTGTATATGCTCTCAGTAATAAAAGAAAAGATATGTTCATCAAGAATCATAAGGTACAAAACTTAATGATAGTCATAGGATACAGATAAGCAAGCAAATCATATTAGAAAACAGTCAATATAAATCGTAAGGATACAAGCAACAAAGTTACAGTCCTACAGTCATAAGTGGAAGGAAATGGGTCATGGGAGTGGTGAGACTATTAATAGTAATGCATGTAAATGATTGGTGGCAAGAGAATCCAGATGTGTCTGTGCTTGTGAACCTCTGTATCTTCCATTCCCCCAGGGAAGACTGGTGCTGCTGTAGCCTTGGCCAAACAGTACAGTGCAGCTTGCTTGTCCATTGACTCGGTGGTCCTGGAAGCCATCTCAGATGGGAGCAGTTCAGCAGGGCTTCGTGCACGAGAACTCTGCATTCGAGCTGCTATTGAGCAGGCCCAGCGAGACAACGAGGATGGTGGTAAGCAAGATGACAGGTTTTGGGGTGTCCAGCATTACCGCATGTTTCCAAACAAGCCTTGCTTTCCTTTCCTCTAACCTCTTCTTGGTCCAAATTTAATACTTCTCTGGGTCACTTTGTCTATGGTTTTGGCTTCTCTCAAGAAGCTTGTCAATTTTCAGAGTCAACTTTTGCTAGACTCTTGAATTCTAGAGATGTGTTCCAGTTTCCTTAGGTGTAATCCTTTCCTCCAGTTTGAAATTCCAAATAAAGTGGGAAAGTAGAGGAGCTGCAAAATACAGCTGTTTCAGAATTCTGGCAAAGAATTATGAACTGAAATTGGCTCTCCTGAAAGCAGATCAAATGATCACAGTAGAAAGAAAAGCCAGGGGGGAATGGCTCTTTGTAAATCTCTACCTCCAGACAAGGAGAAGACTTGAGATCAACCACAAGTGCTCCATATAGTTGCTCCTCACAAGGAGACTGCAAAAGAGCAGTTTCTTAGAACTCTGGGAGATGAGGAAATAGCTGTCTTGTTGAAGCCACAGTCTGCTCCCTCAAAGAACTCTGGGTCCACATGCTCCATTTTCTAATCACTGTCTGAAATTGTTAACCAATGTTTAGCTATTCGGAACTTGGGATGACAAGTTAACAGCACCAGGTGAATCTGAAGTGGCAGATTGAGGCACTCAATAGAAGGCAACTAAACTCAAGTATTTCAAGATGACTCTCCTAGAATGCTAAGAAAAAAGGAAAATACTTGTGCTTTTCATAGCTCAAACATGTCAGATAGATGGAAAATTCCATTTGTTGTGAAAATCAGAATGATTAAAGAGGCCTTTTAGATGTAAAATTAACTTCACTGGACTCATGGAACTTCCTAATATTAAGAAGGCTGCTAGAGATGAACTTTGGTGCTGGAGAAGACTCCTGCAAACCACTTGGACTGCAAGGCAATCCAACTGGTCAGTCCTAGAGATCATCAACCCTGACTGTTACAGCTGACTGTTACAGCTACAGTATTAAAATAAAACCAAAATGGAGAAGTGTCAGTTCCCAAAGAAATAGTAGAATCCAGGAAGCGTAATCATTGAATCAAAAGGTTTTGTTCAAAGAACTTTACTGGTCATAATTACGTTTAGAAATCTCAAAGCTAAGAGCGTGTAACAGAAGTTAGCAAAGTCTTTTATCAAGTTCTGCACTGGACACTCCTGCATTTTTCAGATTCTTTCTTTTCAATCCAATTAAAACTCTTCCATCAGTCACAAGGTCAGGGAGGTCTCAGGATGTCATGTCCTCCCATAATTCTCCATCAATTTGGCAGGCTAGGATATTCTGTTTCAGCCAGCGTGTTTGCAAACTCTATGGAAGCCGACAATATGCCACTCATTTAAAGTTATACACAGCAATAAAAGTATTTAAAAGTATACACCACACTTTATCCAATTTTGAAAGATAGAGAAGAGAGAAGAAGAGAAAGAGGAAAACATATGATATATAATACTTCAATGTTGAAATGTAGTGGCTGACACCTCTTTGTAAGGCAGCTGCTAAGGCATCCATATGATGAACAGTTGTGCCTATATCAGCACATGCTTTCAACATATCAGCCAAGATGTTATCTCTATTAACAACAGATTGCAATGCACAGCGGCAATCAACATTAGAATGTTCATAGGCTAGCCTTTTCATTAATTCTCCACTAGCTTCCTCATTGTCTACTTGCCGCTGAATAGCTTCTTGCAATCTATCAATAAAATCAGAATATGTTTCACCCGCACCCTGTCGAATTACTGCAAAAGATTTGCTAGGTTTGCCTGAGACTGGCACTTTCTTAAATGCTTTGATCACACAATGCCCTATCACAGAGTAGGCTGGTGGGGGTGTGCCTGTGTCTTGTTGTATTGTAGTAAAAGCACCAACTCCGTACAGTTGGTCTGGTATATATAAACCACCTGAATTATTTCCTGCAAGAATTGCCTCTCTGGTATTCTGAATACCAGACAACACACTGTGCTGGTGTGAGAAGCATGCGAAACAAATCCTTCCAATCTTGTGGGATCAAATTATAGCCATTACATATGACTTCCACCATTCCAACAGTATAGGTGGAGTGCAAACTTGTCTCTGTGATACTTTTCTGCAGCTCTCTCAAAATTTGGTATGGCAAGGGATACCACTGATATTGAGCTTGCCCTTGTGGATTGACTGTCTGTGTGACCGGAAAAGTTTGGAGACCCTCTGTGAGCTCTTCCCCAGTGAGGGTTCCTTTTTGCTGCTCTTCCCGAAACCCTGCTCTGACTGCGCTAAATGGGTCCTGTGAAGAAGCGATTGATAATGGAGCACTCAGGGAGCTAGGCTCCACTGACCTCAACGTAGTTGTTGCCATGAAAGTCAGCTGAATATATGGCGGAGGGGGACCAGACCCCTCCTCTGGAAGCAAAGAGAGAGATGGTGATGGTGCCTTGAGTTTATGAGTTCCCATAACCTCAATTGCTTCCTTACATTTTTGCCACAGCAATAAATGCTGTATTGGTGCTTGTGGGGATGAATGCAAATGTATTCCAAGTTTTATTTTATTTTATTTCTTCCATTGCTTGTAGTAGCGCCTGCATGTCCTTTGACCCTGGCCCAGCCTTTTCTTGGTGTAGAAAAAATGTTAATGGTCTCTGGCTAGAGGTCGAGGACGATGGGGATGATGAAGATGTCTGTTTCTTGGCTCCTCTGGAAGGCATTGTCTCAATTAAAGTTTCTCAAATGAGTACTCCAAATAGCCAGCAGGATTTTTCCAACTTTGATAGAGAACTGAACAGGTAAATGAAGGCAGTCACAGACTAGGCTTTGTCACTTTTTTGTTCAATTCAGAAGAGTCACTTTGGGAAAGAACCACTGAGATAGCCCTGGGGTTTCCCCTCCGAGACCAGGGAAGGGATTTTTGTAGCTATTGATAGTTGTCACAGAAACTGTTCCAGGCACAAAGCCAAATTTCTTTTTATTTTCCAAAACAGTAGATAAAGCTGGAATGCCACAGTTTGTTTCCTCATTGGGGCCTCTCAAGGGAGACGTGACACACTCCACAGTAATAAGCTCAGTTCACAGGGATCAGGTTTCAGCCCCGCCCCCCCTCTTCAGACGGAAGAGCCCGCCGCCCAGCCAGCCGAGAAATAAGTCAAAAATATAATTGAATATAATCTTCAAATTCATAATCCATGGTGCCAGGTTTAAGGCAGAAGCTTCAAAAGTTCAGTTCATTCCCTTCTTGCACCATCTGGTGCTCCAAAGAAGGTAGCCGATACCACTGCCCAATTTTTGGAAGGGGGGGAAATCAGCCCACTCCCATTCCAACTTTCTTTTAAAATTTACGTAACGGAATCCACGTTACTGCCGGAGCAGGCTGTCTGACTGACAGCTCAATGGAAACAAAGTCACCTCAAATCCACATGCTGTTAATTGAAACTTTCACTCTCCACTCCTAGCTCTGCTGGAAATGGCGGACGTCATCTGTCGACCGCCTCTGTCTTTGTGGCTCCTAGGGCTTATCTGCATTCCCCAGGGCAATCGCCATCGCCCTGGTCATCCCAGAAGGCTCCGCTACGGTCGGCTCCCCTCCGGTCGGCTCCGAAGAGCCCACCAACGAAGCAGATTCCAGACACCCAGAACGAGTGTCATCACAAAGCATCCATAGCAAGCCGGAAATGATCCAGAGCTAAAGGATTCTAAGCCAGGGTGTTGGTTGCGTTGGGAGCACTTGCTCATTTCTTTCCTTAACTTTTATTGCAGCTCCTGGGGACATTTAGTGGGTGGAGAAGCTCAGGAGGTATGCCATTAACGATAAAGCCTGCCAAACTTTCCTGTGCATTGTGGGAATGTGAGACAGAATTGCCCTGAGAGCATTTGGGTGGGGGATGGGGACAAAGAGCTGATCAAGATATGGTGGTGCTAAGAAGACTGAAATGGCAAATTATCCATTTCTGCCAGAACCAGAAATTTCTTATGTGAAGAAAATTCAGATGCTTGGCAACTGGTTCATATTTATGACCTTTGCTGTGTCCCGGGGTCACATGAACCCCTTTTGCAACCTGACAAGCAAAACCAATGAGGAAGCCAGATTCACTTAATAACTGGCATACTAATTTATCAACTATAGTGATTCACTTAACAACTGAGGCCACAAAGGCTGTAAAATGCATTTAACAAATGTCTCACTTAACAACAGATATTTTGGGATCAATTGTGGTCATAAGTTGAGGACTACCTGTATAGAGGCAAGATCCTCTTATGAGTTGAGCTCAACTCTTGGAGATTACACGCAGAACTTGTGTAGAAGTTTTGGTAACAGTATGGGCATGGTTTGACATTGTCTTCCACAAATATACTTTTTTACTTCCCAGTTGTACCTGCAGTTTTCTTGATGCATCCCATCCAACTAATTTTGTTTAGCTTTCTGAGATCAGCCAAGGACTTCCTATAACTTAACTCAGTCCCCCATCAATTATAAGGCACTATATCCTGGTAGTCATGTGTGCTCCAGGTGATTGAACCAAGCAAGCTATTAGTAGAAAGAGGAAGCTGCTTAGTATCAACTATACCTTATTTTAGGAATGCTGCTCTGTATACTGTAATATGTAGCCCCCAGCAGTTTTGTAACATGTATAGGCTTAGTTATAAGATGGTTTAAATCACTTGGGCTTGTTATATCACTCTGCAAGGCAATGAGTGTATATTCTGAAATGTTTATACACAACGGGACAACCTCAGTTGGCAGTGTTGTGGCCAGGACAGAGAACAGGGAACACAGAAAAGGTGGTTTGAACTGTTTGTAGGCCATCTGTTTGTTGGAAATTTGTGGATTTCGGACACCTTTCTATATGCAGAGAAAAATGTTTTAAGACTCACATTGTCATGCCTTTTGGACACCTGGCCTATGTTTGTTTGGGGGGATTTCTGTTAATTGGTTTGTGCGGGATCATTACACGCATACTTAAAAACGCAACTTGTGAAAATGTGTCATATTCAGTGATATATGGCCTGTCTTACATAGGCTTGAGCTATATTTTTTCCTGCTTTCTCTGTTGTTCTCCTTTTCTCTGGAGACATCTACCAGAGTGGGTTGAGCCAGGCAGTTCTATGACGGACTGAGTCAATCAAATTAAAATATTAAACCCCGCCTTCGTTACCCAAGATCCCCGGCTTTGACGAAGATGATAAGATTGACTCGAATGCACGGAGTTCTTCAAACAAAACCAAGAAATTATTAACAGGAAACCAGTAAACTTAACTCAAGTACTACAAACGAACAAACTAAAAAGTCCACCAAACGTCCCGGGAGGGAACTGGTCGATGTCTCCACAAAAGAGAAGACGCGTATCAGGTAAGTACCAACGCTCCTTCTCCTTTTCTCTGGACACATCTACGAGTGGGACATACCAGAGCCTTGTCCCCTACGGGAGGGAGACGTTTGGTCCAGATCCCCAATCAATGGGCCGCTAGAAGATACTCCATCTGGATGCAGCCTCAGCGGAATAGGGAAATACGTAGACTAACGGAGTCCAGAAGTTAGTAGAACTCTCGGTGAGAGAATTGCCTCGTCAGATTCCAGGAAAAAGTATCTACAGACTACGGAGAGGACCCATAAAAGGACCCCTTTTTTAGAAAACGTTAATGTAAGATCCGATTGTGAAGATCGGTGAAAGACTATCGCTTGGCGTCTCAGAGTGTTGAGTGTGCGACCTCGTTGAAAACCCAGCGGTCAGGTGGTTTGGAGTCTGTGCTATAGACGCTTGAATAAGAGAGATGGCCATACAAGGATCACCAGGTGCAGAGATGCACCAAGTGTTTGAATAACGAAGGAAGTCGATGGTCGATGACTAACCTGAATTATGTCTATGGTTTCGGGTAACTGCTGTCTCTGGATAGGATATGCCGCTCAAGCGCCAAACGGTTAGGCGTAACCACGGGAGATCCGGGTGAATAAGTGGACCCTGGGTTAGAACTGTGTCCCCTAGGGGAAGTCGCCAGGAAGGTTCCACTGACAGGGACTGAAGATCTGCAAACCAAGACCTTATGGGCCAGTAGGGGGCCAGAAGGACAAGTTCTGCTTGCTCAAGGAGGACTTTCCTTATGACTCTGGGAATAAGAGGAAAGGGTGGAAATGCGTAAAGTAATCCAGTAGGCCAAGGACTACGAATGGCATCTGTCCCTTCCGCCTTCGGTGCCGGATACCTCGTGAAGAAGCGAGGAAGGTGTGCATTTTCCTCTGTTGCGAAAAGATCAACTTGAAGTGTTCCGTAGCGTTGCTCCAGTTTCTGGAAAATATCAGGATGAATTCTCCATTCAGAATGGTCCACGAACTGGCGACTGAAGCTGTCCGCTAGGACGTTGTTTACTCCAGATATGTGCTCCGCTGTTAATGATGCTAGATGACATTCCGCCCAAAGTCCGAGTTGCATTGCTTCCGTCATCAGGGCTCGGGACTGTGTTCCGCCCTGCTTGTTTATGTGTGCCTCGGCTGTCATATTGTCTGTGAGGATGAGGACATGATGTCCCCTCACTATTCGTTGGAAGCGATGGAGAGCTAAAGAGACCGCTCTCAACTCCAGCCAGTTGATGCTGCACGCAGCTTCCTGTGCTGACCATTTGCCATGGGAAACAGACGTGTTCAGATGTGCACCCCAGCCGGTCAAACTGGCATCTGTGGTGACCACCAGTCTAGGTGGGTCCTGGATGAGGGAACCTTTGGTCAGTGCCAGGGAAGACCACCACTTGAGAGACCGCCGAACTCGTGGGGGTAGCCGTACTTTGGTGCTGGAATTGCTTCTGCCAATCCTCTGAAAGGGAAGAAGGAACCATTGAAGGTCCCTGGCATGAAGGCGAGCCCAGGGTGTAATAGATATGGCCGAAATCATCATCCCCAAAAGTTGAGAAAGAAAAATGAGGGGTACTAACTGTTTTGAACGGATACGAGACAACAATGCCTTAATATTGGTCTGTCTCTCTGGAGACAAATACACCCTTCCTTCAATGGAATCAATAATGGCCCCTAAATGTTGAATTCGGTTAGTAGGAGTGAATTGACTTTTCTTTTGATTAATGGAAAAACCATGGGATGAAAGAGTGTCCATGGTAGTTTGCAAGTCCTTAAGTGCCTGTTCAGGTGACCGAGACAAGATCAAAATGTCATCCAGGTAGCAATGAAGACGAATGGCCCTTGTCCTGAGGGATGCTGCTACCGCAGCTAACACCTTGGTGAAAATCCGAGGGGCCGAGGAAAGCCCAAATGGTAGTGCCTTGTACTGATAGTGAGATCCCTCATAAGCAAAACGCAGAAATTGCCTGTGTTGCGTTGAAATGGGAATGTGTAAGTATGCCTCGGTCAAATCAATGGATGTAAGGAAGTCACCTTCTCTGACACTTCCCAAAATTAACTTTAAAGACTGCATCTTAAATTTACGATAAGACACGTATTCATTCAATCTTTTAAGATCGAAAATTGGTCTCCAGCCCCCTGAAGATTTGGGAACCAAGAAAATACGTGAATAGAATCCCCGACCCCTCATGTGTTCGGGAACCGGTTCTATGGCTGAAATGTTCAGTAGGTGAGCTATGGCCGATTCCATGAGAAATCGCTTCTGCTGGGAAGATGAAACAGGACACTTGATGAAGAACTGCGGGGGTTTGGAAAGGAACTCAATTAATAGACCGAACCTGATGGTCCGTCTGATCCAATTGTCTGATGTAGTGACATCCCAACGGTTGGCAAAGGCTGTTAATCTGCCACCAACAGGGAGCAGTTTCTTGGGGCTAACGTTGGCGTCTGAAGGGACGGCCTCCTCCCCCCCGAAAGGGCCATTTGTCAGAGGAATTCCGCCCCCTAATGGGTCTATCATATGAGGTGGATCTATCATAGTATTGAGACCTGTAATCGAAAACGGTGGGCAAACGCACCTTGGGCCCGGGACGATCCTGCGCCCCAATCAGATCCACGGAAGGAGGTTCGCCGGTTAGACATCCCTGGTCTGAACTCCGCTCTTCGAGTGGAGGTAACCAACAAAACCTTTTTCTTATCTTTGTTTTCCGTCTAATAAGGATCAAAGCCTTCTCCAAATAATGTCTTGCCATCAAATGCTGAAGAAGCGAGACGAAATTTCCGACAAGCGTCCACTTGCCAAGCTCTGAGCCAGAGCATTCTACGTGCACCAATCACAGAGGATAAACTCTTGGCAGAAAATTTCATTGAATGTAGAGTAGCATCTGAAATAAATTGGACTGCTGCAACAATTTTGGTCAGATCTTGATGCAAGCGGTTGTCAGCTGCAGAAACTTGTTCCTGAAGCTCCTTCAGCCAGATAAGGGCAGCTCTGCCAAAGAATGATGCTGTCATTGAGGCCCGAACGGCCCAATCCGCACCTTGGTGAGCTTGCTGAAGGAAATGTTTTGCCTTCTTGTCTTCTGGACGAAGACCTTCTTCAGGTTCCCCCGGTACTGATGATTTGGACCACAGAGCGAGCACCGGGCATCCACCGACGGGACTTGTAACATGGAGGCCAAGTCCGTGGCAACATTGTAAAAACGTTTTTCCAATTGAGAAGGTGGGGGTGGAGCTGAGACAGAAGACCACTGCCATTTACAGTGTCCAAAAATATAGAAGGAACGGATAACATCCGCTGGTGTATTTTTGAGGGAGAAAAGAGACAACTTAAAAGGTACTGGCTTGTCTGTTGTTGTCTTATTCTCAGAAGCGCCCATGCCCGTAGTGATGATGGCTTTGTGAAGAAGCGATTTGAATAGGGCTGGTGGAAAAATGCCTGCTGTAACAGGTGCTTCCAGAGGAAGATCTTCGTCTTCCGATAAACCAGCCCCTATGTCTTCTTCGCCTTTTCCTAGGGAAATACATTCCATAGATTTGTGACAGGAATCCTCATCTTCCATTGCCAGTGGTTCCACGAAACCGGATGGGGCAGAGTTGGCACTCCTGTCCACTGTAGGATGAGGCAGTGAAGATTTCAGCGCTTGCTGGAGAAATTTGGAGAACATATCCTGCATAGAAGATGCAAATGCTGTTTCTGTGGAAGCAGGTGGAATTGCTGCGGGTGACCCCGATGTCGGAGGTCCTGGGTTATGTGGCACAGGTGCAACCTGAGATCCCTCGCCAGGTGAAGGGTCAGAGGCAGATGTAGACCAAAGAGTCCTGATATCTATGCAAATAGGAATCTCCCTGGAGAGATGTTCCGAAGGTGTCTGAGGCCTCTGGGTTGCAGGTTGGGGGGTGCGTTCTGCACTCCTATAGGTGGGCCTAAGCCTGTTGCCTTGTCACAAGCTTTCTGTAAAGCCTTGTCTAGTCTCTTTTCAGCCTGCATGGCAGCTTTAGATTGATGTGTTATGTGTGTGTGTGTGTATATATATATATTTTTCTTTAAAACCTTTGCTCTCAACAGGTCTGAAGTGAGATCTACCTCATAGGACCTGGCCTGATGATGGTGTGTGAGATCACA
>JANHFP010003334.1:32376-45807 GCA_032468135.1 Calamaria suluensis
TTCCAGGCAGAAATTATCCGGCAACATTGTGTCGGTATCAATGTTTTACATTTTTTTGCTGATATTTTAAATAAAGATAAATATATATATATATATATATTATATTATATATAGTATATATAATACTAGGTATGATATTCCTAGTTTATGCACTCCTTGAAATTATTTTTTGTTGAGTGCAAAACATGATATATACTTTCACAACTATGCATGTTTGTTTACCAAATCAAATTGCAAAATTCAGACAGATGCTGATGTTGTGAGGTTTGTGAGGTATGACTAGGATAAATTCATATTTTAAAAAAAGAGTCCAAATTTGTTCTCCATTTCTCCACTCCAGAGAAACATGCACTGTAATTTGATAGGATGAATAAAATTACCATTATAATCCTCAATATATAATACAGACAGCTGGTATAAAACAGCCTAAGAACAACAAAACAGCTCCTAAAACAGTATTAGAAGAAGCTCATGGTCTACTTAGATACATAATTCTGTAGTATTTCTATACAATATATATTCATTTCATAAATGCAATTCATAGATTTGATTATAAATCCACATCAGGTTTGAACTGGCATAAAGCTAGGGTGTTTGCAATGGATTTCCTTCACAAGTCTTGTGCAGAAACCTGCATTCTGAGGTCCTTCAGCAGTTTCCAGATTCCAAAATTGGCAGATACAGTTTATTGGAGTAATATATTTTAAGGGCGTAAACCACACTAGATCTTGTCCTGATTTGAAAACAACTTCTCTTCCCCCTCCCCACAATTTCTGAGGAATTACACTGAAAATAAATCAAAATCTTTCCCATTTGATAGTAAAGATATTCCTTCATTTATTATATGTCAGTGGCATTAGCACATACCCAAATGTATTTGATTTATGTATCATTGTGTTTGGATATAACAGCAAACTATGGTATATTATTGTAGGCAAGAAACCAAGTAACTCATTCCATGCTAATAGAATATGACTTCTCCATTACCTTATGAAGAAGAGCAACCTTTTCTTTGGATTAAAAAGTAACATTTCTGAAACATTCATGTTTTCTACATGAATAGCAAAAGCAATAGTACTTAGATTTACATACCACTTCACAGTGAGTGCTTTACAGAGCACTCTAAGCTCTAAACTCTAAGCAGTTTACAGAGGCAATCTGGGTCCTCATTTTACCGACCTTGGAAGGACCTTGGAAGGACCTTGGGCCTGGTGAAATTTGACCTGCCAAACTGAAGTCAGCAGAAGTAGCCTGCGGTACTACACTCTAACCACTGTGCCACCATGGCTCATCATGAATATTGGAGAATTGCCCCCACTTGACTGAAAACTTCCATATTAACTTCCATATTCAAGAATAGATCAATACAGCAACAAAGTACTAAAGTTTCAGTGTTACTGAAGAAACGTCACTAGGTGACTCAAATCACCACCACCGCCCACCTTAAAAATCCTAGGGAGAAATTAGATAGATTGTGATTTAACTAAAACTGTCTCTTTGGGCTCTAGTTTTCTATTTGATTGATTTACTTTACAAACGGATTGATTGAATGAAGGATAATTCGATCACATGAGCCTATAGCCTGAAGTAATCTAGAAACATATTTAGCACTTATGCTTTCATTTTTCAAGGCCTCTTTAATTACGGGGTGGAGCTGTGGTCTTCATTCACAGCCATCCTATGACAGATTTAAAGTTGAACTATAGCAAATAAAAAGATAGTCCATTCTTAGTTACCGAGCTTGGCTCTACTTTGAAAAAAGTCAGCATCTCAATTTAACACATACTATAACACATATTATATTAACCCATACTATAACCCGTACTATAACAATACAGATAGTCCTTTACTTACAACAGTTCATTTAGTGACCATTTAAAGTTACAACAGCCCTGAGAAAAGTGCCTTATGCTGATTTTTCACACTTACAACCATTGCAGCATCCCCATGGTCATGTGATCAAAATCCAGACACTTGGCAACTGCCTCATATTTATGATGGTTACAGTGTCCTGGGGTTATGTGATCCCCGTTTTGCATCCTTCTGACATGCAAAGTCAATGGAGAAAGGAGATTCAGTTAACAACCACATTACTAACTTAACAATTTTGATGATTCACTTAACAAATGTGGCAAGAAAGGTCATAAAACAAGCCATAATTCACTTAAAATGTCTCACTTAGCAACAAAAATTTGGGGCTTCATTGTGGTTATAAGTCGAGGACTATCTGTACTTACCAGGTTTTCAAATGCTAAAAATCTTAAAACCTAAGTAAATTTGTGGATATTCCTTATCCATTCCACACCTTTGAAACTGCCTGGGTGAAGAATGGAATTCTGTGAATTTCTTGTTCTAATTTAGACATCCTTTCTCTGTTAATATTAAAAGCAAATGGAAATGGACGGGAAACATCCAATTCATTTTATGCACATCGGTGACTCACCCTGGGAACAACAGAGGCAAACTAGCACAAACTATTTGCAACAACTGCTAGAAAACTACTGAAAATAAGTGCTTTCTGATCATTATGATAAAGTAAGAAATTTGGATCAATTCTCTAAAATGAATACTACATAGTCCTGTTAAAGTAACATGGGGTTCCAGATCCTGATAATTATTAGATTTAAAGAAACTTCTTTTTCATCCTTTGTTTTTTATATCATTTCTTTTACTTTAGTAGTTAAGCGTGTCAAGTATATTATCTACAGAGATAAACATGTGTTCTGTCAAATGGTTTTGGGAACATACTATATACATCATAGGGCAAATATAGAAGCACACTTCATTTTAAATAATTAAATTGTATTTATGGGCTGTTTCTCTAGAACACTACATTTTTTCCCTACAGTTTATAGCTGTCAGTATGTCTGAATGACTGGTTAAAGTTTTTATGTTTTTCGTATATTTAAAGCTACCTCATGAAGCTAATTAAGTAAATTAATAAATATTCATTTCAGGGTAGACAATCTTCAATATCGCCTTTTTTCAAAATCAGGCTTACGAATCCCTTTTCCAATAAAACCTTTCAGAAATGCCAAAACTGAAGGAGAAAAATTAAAATAATGTGGGTGCAGTTTGAGCAGTCAAAATCCATGTGATGAAAATACAGGAACTCACAAATTGATTGCCAAACTGCAGAATCTCTTGGAATTTCTCCTAACATCAACTTTTTCTCTTCCTTGGCAGCAGGGGGCGCTACTTCTATCACTGTGGCACAACAGAGCCATCAGTGAAAAATAAATGCAATTGTTATTCTGAGCTCTCCGAAGCTATTTCTTGAAGCTGTTCCTATTTTTTGAACTGGATATGAAACAGTCAAGAATACATATTAAAAGAAAGGGAAGTAGAATAGCATCCAGGAATGAATCAGCATGGACAGAATGCAAAATAAATCACTGTTCTTAGGATACTATTATTGCTTGTAGTAAACTTATTTTTCTCCAATTAAATGACTTACCAAGGAACACTCACATTTTTGTGGAGGAATTCCTTTGCATAGCAAGAAATCCTAGAGAGTTCTATGAATTGCACATTAATTTCACATACTGTACGTATAATGCTAAATTTTATTGTACTGTATAAAATGAATGTTCATCATATAGCATGTCCATCCTCCAGAACAATGATCACTGATGTCCTAACTTGTATTCAGTGCAAGTATTGAGAATGACTATAATAGCAGCCAAAATATAATGGTGGGCCTATAGATTCTTTAAAAAAAATAGCTAAGGAATAAGATTTTCAAATTCAGCATATTAATAATGTTTGAAAAATGTGTGGCATGCTAAAGTAGAAACAAGACTAGTTTGAATGCCCTTATATTAAAAGAAAGTTCGGTATAAGAAGGAGAGAAAAATGTAGTAGGAGTTGAATTTGAAAGCAAGAAGGCGTTTTAAATCACCTATCATCTGTTTGCAGTTCGTTAAAGGAGATCATTTTTCCCGGATTTCAGAGCTGTTCTCAGTTGCAACATGGCCCTAGAAAATTTTTAACAGAATAACAAAGTTGGAAGGGACCTTGGAGGGTTTCTAGTCCAGCCCTTTGCTCAAGCAGAAGATCCTATACCCGTGATAAACAAGTGACAGGTGGCATGTGGAGCCATATCAGTGGGCATGCAAGCATTGCCCTAGCTCAGCTCTTGCGCGCACGAATGTGCCAGGTAGCTGATTTGTGGGCCTTCTGGTCCCACAGGAAGTCAGCAAATGGGCCATTTTTTGGCCTCCAAAGGGCCTCCACAGGGGTGGGGAAGGCCGTTTTCATCATCCCCAGGCTCCAAGAAAGCCTCTGGATCCTTAGGAGGGTGAAAAATGGGCCTACCGGGCTCACTGTCCCATCACATGCCAAAAGCAGAGGGAGCATGGGGGTATTGTGCACGCATGCGTGGGGGATGGGGCGTATTGAATAAAGGGTGTGGGCACACACACGATTGACCCCCTCCTGCTCCCCCCCACTTTTGGCACGTGGTGGCAAAAAGGTTAGCCATCATTGCCCTATACCATTCCAGACAAATGGCTATCCAGTCTCTTCTTAAAAACCCTCAGTGATGGATCACCCACAGCTTCTATAGGTAAATTGTTTCACTGATTATCTTTATCTGATTATATGACTTTGAGATATCTGAAAGGCAACAGTGGCATGGACTAACTCTTTAAAACAATAAGTAAGGCTACTAAAATCTGAAAGAAATTTGAAAACGTTCTATGATTTTTTTTAAAAAAAATAAAAAATAAGGCTGGTGGTATTGTTGTTTTTAATAAAGGGAAAATATTTTCAAGAATCAGAAAATTAATTAACACAGGATTAATTATTCTTGCGAGAAGTAAATTGGTAGCTTTTTAGTGCCAAGCAAGGACAAACAAAATTCTCTAAAATCTGAGGCCTCAGTGCTACCGCTGGCTCTCCAAAGGTTTGGTGTGATTGCATAAGCTTCTCCAAAGTTCCTGCCAAATTCAGATTTTTAATGCGTTGGAAAGAAAATATTGAAAAGGTGGTGAACTAGATTATGAAATTGCATTCAATCGAGTTTATTTGCGTTTTGTTTGTCTCCATCCTTTTCTTGTAACTGAATGTGGCTCCTGAAAGATCAAAAGTGGCTTTAGCATTAAAGAGGTTGTCTGCTTCTGTTGAGAATTTTCCCATCTGGCCAATTAGAATTGTGTAAATGGAATTGGGCTGTACAGATTTCGGCTGTTAAATCTTCATGAATGACCACGGTTTGTATAAACCGTTGAAGATATAGTAATATTTTCTTTGAATACCATCTATTTTGATAACTTTGTGGGTTTTTTTAGGGATCATCTGCTTCTACTCCCCTATTGTTAGAAAAGCATGTAGTACCTGACTAAATAACTTACTTTCTTGTTCCATTCACCGATTCATGAAATAATCAGCCCTTGTTCACTAGATACATCAAGTCAATGAACTGAATTGCCACTGATAAATATTGTTCATGACTTGCTATGAAAAGAATTACTCAAATTCACATGGCTGAATAATCCAAAGAGGTACAAAACTGAAACTTGTCTCCCCCCCCCTCTTTCCTTTGATTTTAGAACCTTTTGTTGTTGTTGTTGCCATGATTGTTAAGTGAATTGCAGCAGTTGTTAATCATACAGAAGGAAAAGATGATAAAACTATCAACAATTGAGAAAGATAGTCCAGGAAATTAATTTAGGCAATAGAGGAGTTCTTGTATGGCATTCTGAGCCACAGTAGTTATAATGCAGTGCTGCAGGCTACTTCTGCCCATCACTGGCTGCCAGCAGTCTGGCAGTTCAAATCTCACTAGGCTCAAGGTTGACTCAGGCTTCCTTCCATCCAAGATCAGTGAAATGAGGATCCAGATTGTTGGGTGCAACACGTAAACCGCTTAGAGAGGGCTGTAAAGCACAGTGAAGCAGTATATAAGTTTAAGTGCTGCTGCTGCTGCTGCTATTGTCTGGGTAATATGCAACTGCACTTAATGATCAGAAATTATCAGAAAGTCTGGGGACAGGAGAAAGCAGAGAATAGGGACAAATGTCACAGATCGACCAACATATCTGAATGTTTGCAAAATTAATAAACAAAAGAAAAAAATTGCCATTCTGGGAAGAACAGGTTAAATGAGCAATAGCTTTAGCATCTAACCTATTTCCCTTCCCTGTCTACCAAACAGGTGATGAATGCTGGGTGATATGACAGCCTGATCTCATGTCAGGTAGTAGAAGCATCTACAAAATAAAGAAATTACAGGGCACAATCACTATGAATGCATCCAAAGTGACTCATTCACATGCGCGCGCACATGCACACCTCTTCCATTAAGCAGGTAACTCAACAGAAAGTGACATTTCCTGTTTGGGAGATGTAAAAGGAAAAAAAAAGATACAAATAGAAACCAGCACATACTTCAGTAGGAGTGAGAAGGAGCCTACAACAAAATATGCCTACCTCAAAGGTGTTAGAACTGAATTAAGTGGCAGATGTCAGAGCCTCCCAGAGTGTCCCCCACATTTTATTCTGCACATGTTCCTCAAAAAAAAAAAAAAAGGAATAAAGGAAAACGAGTGATAATTTACAAGCAAATCAGTATCAATAAATCAGGCTCCTGTAAGCAGTAGTGTTTATTATATTCTCAATGCTTAATATTCATGATAGTAATTTACTTTTATAGTACAGGTTCACTGTTATCTCCTTCAGTGCCCGAAGTTGGAGTCAGCCAAACTGCAAAAGTATAGAGTTAGGTAACCCTTTCAAGGCTGCAGAAGTTTATTCCCTCCAAATATGTTGCTTGTTTGCATTTACAGAGGAAACCGTTGGTCATAATGTGAAGCTGCAGTAAACCATGTGATTTTCTTGGTGGATGGACTTGTGAAGGTGCTCTGTTTAGTTCACTCACAGCCTGTGTGGGTGGCAGCAGGTCTCAGTCTGGAGACATATGAGCATCCTTGGGTTATTATGATGGAAATTGAGACTAGAACTGAAATCTCTGTTCAATGTGATCATAAAGCATGACTTCATGGATTGTGTCACTTGAGGATAGAGATCCAGTCTTGATTGCCATTGTAGTCCCAAGACCTAAAGGTTGTTAATTGGGAAGTGGTAGGTATCCCACAGTGGTAGGTTTCAATTTTTTTTACTACTGATTCTGTGGGCATGGCTTGGTGGGCATGGCAGGGGAAGGATACTGTAAAATCTCCATTCCCTCCCCAATCCAGGGGAAGGATACTGCAAAATCCCCATTTCCCGATCATGTGGGACTCAGGAGGCAGCAAGTAGATGGGAGGGAGCCAATCACAATTTCTACTACCAGTTCTTCAAACTACTCAAAATTTCTGCTCCTGGTTCTTCAGAACTAGTCAGAACCTGTTGAAACCCACCTCTGATTTTATTTAATAGTTTTAAAGATAATCATTTAATAGAATATTTATTTAATATCATTGAAGACAAAGCACAGAAATTGGGAAAGTGCCCAGAGAGTTGAAAAATAATTAAATAGTTTGATATTTGGCTGGCTCAGTCAGTGTTTGAATAGGTAAGACAATAAGACTTCTCTTTCTATCACCACACTCCAACCTGTTGCCAATATTCAAAATATTATTTAGGTATTTGCAAGTCTGTGAGATAAATATTATTTTTCAATTTAAAAAAATACTAAAGCCAGCCACCCAGTAATTTGCCCATCCATCAGTTTGATGCAGTGCTGATTATCGTAATGAAGAAAGCCTTCTGAAACCTTGAATAACACATGCTTTTTTTTACCAGATATTGGTAATGAGAAAAAAAATCAGAGTTAAAATGGAACATTTGCTTTTTATTTGATTCCTGTGCTTCCACTTCAGATGGGAAAAGAGCAAAACGTTTAAACAACCTTAATGTTCTGTTGCAAGCAAGAAGTACTCTAGCTAATATAAAATATAAAAACACACATGTGATAGACTATTGTTCAACATTGAAAATTGCATTCTTAACATATGGAATGTTTCAAATGTATTTTCTGTTAACACGCCTTCCATTTGTAGCCAGATGGTAAGCAAAATGCTTTAATCATTTAGCAGTGATGTTATTGATTACAATTTTAGCATACTGAATAATTCAAAGCAGTGTGAATATGTAGTTATAACTTTAAATTCTTGACTTATCTTACACCATACTAAAATCACTCACAATGTTAACAATACAATTCTCTGGACGTCCATAACAAAACATTATATTTAAGTTATATTAAATAATTGAATTTAAATTTCAGTTGGAAACTACTGTGTATCTAGAATTTCATAGACTAGCCCTAATAAAAATACACATTGGGAAAATATTTGTTAAACACAGGTTTTCATATGAGAACATATAATAAGTTTTAATATGGAATACCAGGGGTGAAATGCAACTGGTTTGCACCGTTTCAGGCAAAACGGTAGTAATGAAAGCTACTGGTTCAGGCAAACTGGTAGTAAAAAATGCTACTAGTTAGTCCTAACCAGTATTTCCGACGATCAGCTGTGCCACATGATTTATATTCGCTAAAAAGCAGGAAATTGCTTTCTAGCAAATCTAAATCATGTGGCACAACTGCTATCCATTCACTGTTCTACTTACCTTCTTAAGTCTCCTTTTTCCACATAAAGTGTGCGTTTGCCAGCTTCTCCATTGAGTTTTCTTGTGGGAAACTGGGAGGGAGCATCAGAGTTCCCTGCTTCCCCTTCCCCTTTTCCTTTCCCGGAGGCTAGTGAGTGGCTACTGCTGGGTGGCAAAGGAGAGAAGGATTATAAAACTGTCTGTGAATGTGAGTTCTACTCTCCCTTTGCCCTGAAAGACAACTTGGTGGTTTTGGGCCAGTTGTTGTGGGGAAACTAGGTAGATAAAGGAACATTATGCATATTCACTGCCATGATCTATATAAAAACATAATAAAGATGGGATAAAAATCAAATAAATAAATAAATAACAATCCTATGAAATGGTTTGGGTTGAGGGAGAGAGAGAGAGTGACTGACTTAAAATTGACCACCTGATTTTCATGGCTAAAATGAGACTACAACTCACAGTCACCTGGCTTCTAACCTGGTGCGTTAGCCACTAGACCAAACTGGAAAACCATTGCTATTTAAAAAAGTTCAATCATATTTTTCTTTAAATGATACATTTATTTCAGTCAAAATTATCCTAAACCAATTCCCCAAATTAACAGTGACTGATATTCAAATATTTGAATGATATATCATGATGGATTGTGTTGGGTGAGTATAAGGCTATATTTGTAAAGAGATAAAAGTCGTTTTATATTTGATAAGGTAAAGGTAAAGGTATCCCTCACACATATGTGCTAGTCGTTTCCAACTCTAGGGGCCGGTGCTCATTTCCGTTTGAAAGCTGAAGAGCCAGCGCTGTCCAAAGAAGTCTCCATGGTCATGTGGCCGGCATGACTAAATGCCAAAGGCACATGGAGCACTGTTACCTTCCCACCAAAGGTGGTCCCTATTTTTTCTACTTGTATTTTTACATGCTTTCATCCCGGCTTCTGCTAATGTCTAGACTAGAAACTGAGTTAAAAGGGATCAGACCTTAGGATCTTTTGCAATGGACCTACATATATGTACAGTATATATGTACTGTACTGAATTTATATGGTATTTTTCCCACTTCTGTAACAGACCCTCTCTGATGATTAGATAGATTAAGGATAGACATTTAATTCTTCTTCAAGAGAGCTGACACCAGAGGTGGGTTTCAGCAGATTCTGACCAATTCTGGAGAACTGGCAGCAGAATTTTTAAGTAGTTTGGAGAACCAGTAAATACCACCTCTGACTGGTCTGGCACCCCATCCATTCTCTGCCTCCCGAGTACCAGCTGATCAGGAGGAAATGGGGATTTTGCAGTAACCTTCCTCTGGAGTGGGTGAATATGGAGATTTTACAGTATCCTACCTCTGCCACACCTACCAAGCCATGCCCACCAAGCCATGGCCACAGAGCCAGTAGTAAAAGAATTTGAATCCTACCACTGGCTGACACAATTCCCACTCCCACATTTTTGAACCTAACTAGCAACTCTCTCATTAGCTGGCCAAATATCCTTGGCAAAGTATGAATCCAGTGCGCACATTGTCAAACTCATTCTCTAGAAAATCCTATCCACATTCTAGAAATTCACAATCAAAATTAGCCTCAGCTAACCTCACAAGGTATTCCTAAATCCAGCCACCTTATTTGAATCTGTCCATACAGAATCTAGATGCTCAAATAGAAGTGATGGTATCAGTAAATCTTTAGCAAAAATTTCAGCAGCCTATGGGTTACTAACTCTGCCCATCTAATATAAGCAATATTCCCAAATTATATTCTGCCAATACAATCAGTGTGGAGAAAAATAACAATTTGCCATTCATGTGGTATCATAAACCCCAACATGGGTTCTCATCAAGGTTTGATCACATTTATTTCTGTTTCCTTCACAAGGGATCTAATCATTATTTCAGTTACTTTATCTTCTACATAGTCAGGGAATGTCATTTTCTAAGGAACAGATCTGTATCACAGAGAAGCCATTCAAGAACAGAAATACTCACAAAATTAATTATCTCCAAATTCTAGAATTAGATGGAAGTGTGATGAAACTGAATGCCAGATTACTGGGGGGAAAATATTACAAAGACCTACATGAAAGCAACTATATCCATAAAGCACCTTGGATGGATACACTTAATTGGTCCCCCACACCAGCAGTGACAAGCTACATATTGTTCAGAAAGTGATTTGATCATAGCAGAGAATAACAGCAAGATCTTCCATCTTTCCCAGGTTGGTAAATGAGAACCCCAATTGTTGGGGGAATTATGCTGACATTGTAAACACCTTAGAGAGGGTTGTAAAGCACTATGAAGTGGATATATGACTCTAACAGGTACAAGGTATACTATTCTTACATGCTCTATTATCAAATTGGATTGCAGAAGTCAACAGTTGTCTACATCAGATAATCTACAACTCTTTTTACCTTGTCATTTTGTACATTCACAATCAGTATGACATTTCCTTGAGTCAATTTTTGGTTTCCTGAAGACATTAAAATTATCATTTGAACCCTTCTTTGGTTAATGCAGATATATTGAGCCAAGAGAGCAAATTCGATTGTATCAGAGTCCATCTCATCCTAATGGGATATGCATTAATAAGTTGCATGTCTTCATTAGATTTCGTTGAAACCACATGTCCATTTATCGTGACTGTCTGGAAAGTTGGTTGACTTCTTCATACCATTTTTGTGTTTTTTCTTTTCATTTTTTTCTATTCACTTTTCTTACCTTCTTTTTTGTTAACTTTTTTATTTTTTACCTTGCAAAACCTTCTCAAGTAAAGATTACAGTAGTTAAAAAACAAAATTGGTTTATGTAGTTGAAAAAGTAGAATCTCTGTATTCACAAAAGGACACATTAATACGCTGGCTTCAAAATCAATGTGATTTGCCATAAACCAAAAAGCTACTCTGAATCCCCATGTTTTTATATGCTGATTCTCTTTCCGTGAAAAAAAAAAAATTCAGGTGGGAAGCAAATGATGAGAAACTGAATTCAAATGTTGCATTGGTCATCTGCAAAATTCTTTGTCATCAGACCATTTTTCTCCTCTACTATAGCTTAAGGCAGTCTCTATTGTTTATTGGCAATGCTTCATTGATGAAAGGAAAATTAAAAAAAAAGACCTGTCTTCTAGAAACCTACTGAGTTTCCTTCTCTTAAAAAAGAAAAAAGAAAAGTGCCAAGAAGATTCAAAAGCAACACAGTGCTGCATTTCCCCATCAGATGCCTGTAGTGAATTATACCTAAGTCATCCACTAAGGGGAGCATGAAGCTGGACCAACCTTTCTAGTTTCTATGACAACGGTGGGGAGTAGAGTCCTCCAAGCCCAACACTCACTGAAGCAAATGCTGGATTACACAGTCTTTCCAAATGTGCTGGATTCTATGGAGCAGCAAGCAGCTCTGCTTCCTGTTTTGCAACACCTTAATTCCCTCAAGATTTGTAAATTGGCCCATCCGAGCTCTCATTTATGAAGATGGTTCATCACTCTGGTTCCATACAGTCATTTAAACAGCAAAAAGGTCAGTAGGAGTCTTTTCTTTCTCTGGCAATGAGCATTAAACCATTAAGTGCATGCCCTTGCAGCATTCTTCAGCTTCAGCAGAGCAGCTGCTAGAAAGATTTGGAGCACGGAACCAATGCAGGCAGCTTTTAAAACTCTTGCAGTAAGTTAAAATGTTCTTTTGCACTGGAGCTTGAAAGAGTTCTCTGGGTGGAGGTATGTTTTTCTCTTGGCTAAATTAAATACTTTTTCTCCCTGTAAACAGCTTAAAAGGATATGAGTTTTGTACTAAAAGAAAAAAAGTGTCTTCATCACAAGATTGCAGAATTTAAAATGAACAAATGACTGTTCATTTCAAGATTGCAGCCATTCACTCCACCATTATGTCTATCTGTCCGTCTATCATCATCATCTATCATCTATCCATCGTCTCTCATCTATCTACCTACCTACCTACTGACCGACCGACCTACCTACCTAACTACCTATCATCCATCTATCTATCTATCTATCTATCTATCTATCTATCTATCTATCTATCTATCTATCTATCTATCTATCTATCTATCTAATCTATCATCTATCAATCATCTATCATCTATCTGTCACAGTGTAGAATAATATAGATTCTCTTTCAGGGTATTGGTAATCACTAGCAAGCAAAATAATGCCTTACTTTAAGTCCATTCAAGATTTTATGGCTATTTTTTGAGTAAACTAATGAGCTACTGTTTTCTGATTTGGAAATGTGGTTTGGTTTGTACCACAGAATGGAAGACTGATATAAAAATAACTTCCTAGGGAGCTGATTTGGATGATCTTAAGATGCATCCCATTACTGTGATTCTTTCCCTCGTCTTTACAAATATGCCTTGAGACTGGTTTGCATTTTCATAGGAAATGTGTTCCTTCTTTCTTTACACATTTTTTTTTTCTTGGAACTTTCGAGAGTGCTTAAAAGGCTTTCTGCATTTCGTTGATCTGGATCATAAACCAGTGAATCAGTAATCCAATTTTTATGCGTGGAAATGGGGAAAAGGGAGGGGTAAGCCACGAGACTCCTGCTGGCATAGAGTGAATTGTAACATTAGGAAAGGGTCAAGCATCTCCAAGCCTTCCCCTCTGGCTGTTAGGCTTTACCATTTGCTCACATATTAAAAACAGAGAGCTAAAAAAAAAAATCAGAGGTACTTTTCCACGTAGTCAAACTTTGCTTCTCTTCCTTCATTTACCTGTGTTGTAGTCAGTCGCAATAGTCAGTGTCCAACATGGCCTAACAATAAGATTTCATGTAATAATAATAATAATAATAATAATTTATTAGATTTATATACCGCCCCTCTCCTCGCGGACTCGGGGCGGTGTACAG
>JANHFP010003335.1:0-10304 GCA_032468135.1 Calamaria suluensis
ATGTCTCCCCTAGTCCTTCTTTTCATTAAACTAGACATACCCAGTTCCTGCAACCGTTCTTCATATGTTTTAGTCTGCAGTCCCCTAATCATCTTTGTTGCTCTTCTCTGCACTCTCTCCAGAGTATCCACATCTTTTCTACATCGTGGGAACCAAAACTGAATGCAGTATTCCAAGTGTGGCCGTACAAAGGCATTATAAAGTGGTATTAACACTTCACATGATCTTGATTCTATCCCTCTGTTTATGCAGCCTAGTACTAAGAGGACGACATGTTCCCCATGAAAAGTTATTGTTTGGATTTTAACTCTACCCTACTTCTGATTGACAGCAAGGATGGTTAACTAAAACCTATGAAATGTCCAGTTGATCAAGTATCCATCAGTAACTTTACCCACCTGCATACAGATAATTTTTTCAGATGTACAGGAAGATTCTTAACATTGGCCAAGATTGAAAAAGCACCATGAACTTTTTGTGCTCCATTTCAAATCATGGCTGATATATTTTCAGGCAAAACGTACAAAGTTCATCACTGGTCCAATACACAGTGATTTACAGGATCATGATCAAAGAGCATAGTAGTCTGCTCTGGTTCTGTTAATCTGCTGTACTGAGAAGAAGGATATAAGAAGAGTTGAACTGCTGTCCCAGTGTAGAAATGGAAAACAATCTTTCACTTGAATGAATGAAGTAAATAAATGAGTGAAATACAGCCACACCAAAGGGATTGGCAAATAAATGATGCGATCAGGGAAGGCATTTTATTCAGGATGCCATCTGGTCAGCCATGCCCTCCTCTGAACCAAAATGTTCAGCAAGGGACTGCAGGCCAATTTATCATCCTCCCCGGGTTTTTTTTTCTTTTCTTTCCCAACTGACGTACTACTTTCCGGTATCACCTGAAGGCCATTTACTGTAGCAGGCTCAGTCCACAGTCATCTCTTTTTATTCATTTAGATTTCAGGGAAAAAAATCAAATTCTCGAAACTTTATAAAGTGACAAGCAATTCACCATCGCAGATGGTACTCCTAAACAAAGTAGGGAAAGCACGTAGATTTTCTTCCGATCCCATTATTGTTTTAGTATTCTTCCATTCACCACATAACCTGACCATCCATGGACAGGAGTAGTTCATACTGGTTTGCACAAACTGGTAGTGGTGATTGCAGGTGGGTCTATCCACCTATCCACCTGCCCTGATGTAGCCACATTTTTGAGGCCAGAAGCATATGCACGCATTTTTGAGGCACATACGCAAAAGGCGCCCACACGTGGCAAACCAGTGGTAAGAATATGTGGAACCCACCACTGGCCACACAATATTACTTTTTCCCATGTTTGGGTTTCTGCTCTCCCCATGTGTGTTGCATATTTGTGCCTGTGTGTGAATGGGGAAGCACGTGATGGATTTCGTACAATTTGTAATGGGTCATGTGACAGGAAGGGAAACAGGCAAAGATCTTGGATGGGTGGTCCAAGCTGTTGTCCAACTGCTTCTTCTGCAGAAGTTGTCCAACTGCTTCTTCTGCAGAAATATATTGCTGGATTTTTCAGGATTTATTATTTATTTTTTGCCTGCAGCCCCAGTAGTCATTTTCTAATCCAAAATTTACCTTCCTGGTCTTGCAGGAATGCTTAGAATTCAGAAGCCTAGCAAACCCAACTTTTTTGGCATAATTCCTTGCCAACATTCCATTGAAATGGAAGCAGTTAAATGAAATGCTTGGTTTGGTTACGGGTTTTAGAAGCCTTATGTATTTCTACTTCTTGTTGTTGTTAGTTGCGACCCCATGGACAACATTCCACCTGGCCTTCCTGTCCTCTACCATCCTCTGGAGTCCATTTAAGCTCATGCCTTCTCCTTCAGTGACTCCATCCATCCATCTCATTCTCTTGTTTCTACTTCTACTTATGTGCTTGCTAATCACTGTATTGAATGCTTAGGAGAAAAGACATTGTATCTTTCTTGATACAAATTAAACTTTTCTTACATGGGGCTCCCTTCTTCACTTACCAGCAGAACATGAATTCTTTGCTGACAAAAAAAAAGAGCCTCCTGTGTAAGGAGAGAGAGGGGTTGACTCATTCATTTGTTATTTGCCACAAAGTTCAATTACTACAAAGCTCAGCATTTGAATGTGGTGATTATTAGAGATCTTTATAATGCTAACTGGTTCCCCCTATAAGGCCTTTATCAGGCAAGAGTCCTAGAGAAAATGTTTTGATGTTAATAGACATAAAATGTTATCTAATTACTATAATCATTGCTGCACTTCTTCAGTTCTTATTGATAGAAACACAGATTGATCCAATGGTCCCACTGCTCCACTGGTCTACTGATTTATTTGTAAACTTCGCATATTATAGACAAGAAAAAACCTGATGTTAAAACAATCTTCTTGTTACCTATGGGAAATATGCACACAAGAAAAGAATATTTCTCTAGGGCCTAGGGGGAGAGGAGAGGGGGCGAGACCAAAAGAAAGAGGGAGAGAAGAGGCCTGGGGACCTGGACCTGGAGGGATGGGGGGCCTGTCACCCAAAAGATTAAGATCACAAGATAAATAAGATCTTATTTATGTGCTCAATAGAATATGAAAATAGTAATTAGACAACTGCAGAATTAAGAAAGTATTTTAGTAATTGTTTTGAAAATGCCAGAGCAGGAAATTTCCTACTGTTAGTCAATTGAAAGTTGAAAATAATGTAAAATAAGCTTTAAAAGTATAACCATATTGTGTATTATGCCTTTTTACCTCGAAAAACAAGATGTTGTAATTAAATGGATTAAAACCTTTCCCTACCCTTTTACCTTTTCCCCTACCCCAATAAAATTAATACATTCTTTTTGAAAAAGAAAAGAATATTTCTCTCTCCTCCGCTTATGCATTAAATGCATAAATTATGATACAAAGACCTTATATCAGTGTACTGATATCCTCCTATCATCCATGCCGATAAGAATCTTGTTGAAGCATATTAGTGGAGGAGCAACTTGGTAATAATGCTAAATGGCACTATTTGTATATGAGACATAATCTACTGGCACAAGTGTACCACAGTGCTCCCCACAAACAACTATACAGGCCAATAGGCAGTGATCAAACGACCTAGTTTTTTTCCCTTCAAGTTTAAGCAACAGTACCAATATTTTGGATGATTTCCTATTTGTTTGACTCGGAAGTTGCAGACTAAAAGTCCTCAACTTATGATGGCAACTGAGACCAGAATTTCCATCACCAAGTAAAGTAGTCACAAGTGAGGGTATACAAGAAACTCTGATTGGGAAGAGAATTTCAAAAAGAAGGTGTAAACAGAGGTGGGCTACTGCTGGTTTGCATCAGTTCGGGCAAACCTTAAGTTAAAATTATGTGCAGTTTGGCAAGCCAGGAAACCTCACCACTGGCTGGGCCCACCCCTGCTTGTTTTTTGGCCTGTTTTCTGGGATGTTTTGGGCCATTTCTTGGGCCAAAAGTGGCCCCAAAAACAACCCCAAAATGGCCCCAAAACACCCCAGAAACCCCCCCCCCAATGACCAGAAAAATGGTCCCAAAACAGCCAAGAACAAACTGAAAATCAGCCAAAAAAAACAGACTGAAAAATAGGCGGGGTCAGTGCCAGCCAGTAGTGGGATTAGCTCAAACTGGCTGAATTCTATCTCTGCCTTTGAGGCAAGTGTCCAGGAGGTGAGGCTAGATGTGATGAATGATGTCACCCATGCAGTCACATGACCAACCAGCCACGCCTACCCAGCCAGAGAACCAGTTGTTAAGTTATTGAAATGCCACCACTCAGTGCCATCATAACTTCAAACTGTTGCTGAATGAATGATTGTAAGTTGAAGACTACCTTGTATATGGAGGAACATTTTCTGTTCTATTTTTTTATAAAGAAAACAGCAGGATTTAAAAGGGTACCAGAAGATGGCTTTAAGTGTATTTTATGATTGTTGATGTTTTTATAAAGGTTGGTTCCAGGAATAATTCATTAATACTTCAGTTCATTTCAGGGTTAGGAATGATAAAAAAAATCTGAATAAACACACTATATTTTTTTCCTTGCAGAAAATAGCTTAGCTTCACATCATGTTAATGGATGAGGAGGATTGATATTCTTATTTAAAAAATCTCCAAATTAACATATTTTTACGTATTGAATGAAGAATTAGACTCTATAGATGAAAGAATTCAGAAGGCATCACTTGCTCAAAATAAAAGTTGGGTTGATGCACTATGTGTGCTTTGTAATCATGTTTTGTAATTGTAGGATTTATGCTTTATCTCTGATAGCAATGTGAGACTTAATAGTGTACGCTGGAGATAACATAGAGATAAATATCTCTGCAGCAATGATACTCTGAATGGTATATTAAGTGCAATACAATGTATTGCTTGCTTAGCATTTCCTATAAATTCCCTTGAAATGGAAGTTAATGCTTATTTTTTGTGAATATACAGAATATCTTTCTTTTCCTCCTAGACCCATATTATATCTCTTGACATACATCTCTTGGGCACAAATCTGTGCATGGAAACATTTTACTATATTTTAGTAAAAAAACCCAACAACCTAAATTTCTTTATTCCTGCCAGCTTCTAGTAGAGTCGTTCAAGCATAACTAAGTCCTATTATGAAGTCCTATTATTATTTATCTCTCTTGTACTGTGTTGGTTTCAACGTTAGCTATTTGGTTATAAATTAATTATAGAAATGGATATATATATTCAAAAGTACAAAAGTGATACAATGCATTTCTATGTTTCCAAGGTAATGTCAACATTGCTACTGACAAATAATTTTACAAATTTTGCAAAATTTTACAAAGTTAGCCAAAGGCAATAATGTCTTGAATTTAATTGGATACCAGTGGAATAAAATTACTGGCTAAATAGATTACTCTTCCCTCGTAGTTCTCTTGATTCCCAGATGATTGGGAGTCACCTTAGGGCAAATCTGGGAGATGCATATTCATAAAATATGCATGCACACCAAAATAATTGAGCGGGCTGGAAGATGTCACACAAAATTTCTTGGCTGTCCTTCCAGCCAAGAATACTTTCTGCACCTGTTTCTCTTCACGAACCTCTACTTGCTGTTCTCAAGTCAACGTGGTCTTCCATTATGTTTTCAGTATTGTGAAATAAAGGGATGTGTTATTCACTTAGGAAAGATCTGTGTGGAGACTGTAGTGTGAAAAAAGAAAGAAAGGTAAAGGAACCTCTGTAGGTTTTACTCCACTAATCATTGCATCACTCACTATAGGGAGTAGTGCTCATTTCTGTTTTAAGGCCATTGAGCCAGCATTGTTCAAGATGTTATGGAGCCATGGAGCCAGCAGGAGGTCAGAGAGCTGTTCCATCCACATTGAAGTGGTACCTATTTACATGCATATGCATGCTTTCAAATTGCTAGGTTGGCAGGAACTGAGGTGAGGACAGGAACTCAATCCATCACTTTGCACCCAGGTCTCGAATATGGGGTGCTGGCTTTCTAGTAATAAGCCCAATATCATCACCATCACCATCACCTCCTCCTCCTCCTTCTCAGTTGTCTTTTTATTAGTTTATAAAATAAAATACAAAAATACAAAAGCAATTAATAGGAAAAATAAGGGAGGGAAAAGTGTAGGAAAGTTGAGAAAAAGAAAGAAAAGGCATTGATTTCTGACTCTCTTTGGTGCAGTAGAATAAGATAGTAACATCAAACTTCAACTTTTTACTTTTACATAATAGTATAAATGAGCAATTTCTATAACAACAAATCTATCTAATCAGTAAAATTCAAAATAAAAGTTTATTTTTTTCCACCTTAAACACAAAGCCCGGAAACCCAGTGCCTTAACCACTGAGTCACTATGCCATTCTCTGTAGTGTGTAACAATCATGCAAATAGGTTTATTTTAGTTTATGGCTGGGCTAACTGGAGCTTTCAAGTAGATCTACATCAGGGGTGGGTTTCACTTACCTTTGCTAACAGTTTGCTTGCTCGCGCACACTTGCTTCGCTCACACCACTTCTGCGCATGAGCGAAATGTATTTGGTGATGTCCGGGTGGGTGGGTGGAGTCTCCTACTACTGCTACTACAGGTTCACCTGAACCTTGGCAAACCAGTAGCAACCCACCACAGATGTACATCTAATAAGTATCACAAAAGGAGGAAACTCACATAATATAAATATTTGACACTATTAAAAATAGATCACCTTCTGTCTTAAATTTAGTAGGATTCTGACTTACCATACCTTTGTGAGATAGTTTTCACCATCCCAGAAAGAAATGGTTGAAAAGGTGTCATGGCAATGGAGATATTGGAAAATTACAGGAAATGCAATGCTCTTAACTCTCTTGGAGCGCATGCTGGCTGGCAACATCCTGAGCTGATGAACGATCAGCTATATCTGAAACAAGCATTGATCTCAATTCTGTAGCAAAGACAATGCCTTCTAGTGAAGAGGCTGGAGTCTATAATTGTGTCATTTATAGTCAGAGTTCAACCATTTTGTCATGCCATACCTGTTTTTCTCTTCAGCTGAATTCTTTTACCTGTTCACAAAATGAATCAGCAATTCCATATGTGTTCTGTATTTAAAAGTTAGGGCAAAGATAGCATGTTTGTGGGTTTAGGCGAGGAACCTGCTTATTATGAATGCTTTACCTTTGCTGAAATGCTCATTGATTGTAATGAAAGTCTCATAAACTGTTTTATATAAATGTATATAAATGTTTGTATTTCAGACAAACAGTTGTCCAATCTCTTTTTAAAAATCTCCATTGTTGGAGCACCCACAACTTATGGAGGCAACTCATTCCCCTGATTAATTGTTCTCACTGTCAGGAAATTTCTCCTTATTTCTCCTTAGTTCTAGGTTGGTTCTCCCCTTGATTAGTTTCCCTCCTTTGCTTCCTGTTTTCAGATGCTTCAGGTGCTTTGGGGAATAGGTTGAGCACCTCTTTTTGTGGCAGTCCCTCAAATATTGGAACATTATATCACCCCTGGTCCTTTTCATTAAACTAGACATATCCAATTCCAGCAACCGTTCTTTATATGTTTTAGCCTCCAGTCCCCTAATCATCTTTGTTGCTCTTCTCTGCGCTCTTTCTAGAGTCTCAAATTGAACATGGAATCTACATCATTATATAGAATGAAAACTTATTTTGGTAGATAACAAAGGATTATCACATTTATGTTCAAAAAGTGAAAAAAGGATGCTTAATTAAAATCCTTTATATGTGCATTAATGCATTGGATAGTGCATCATAGTTTGTGTGTCTTTAAGACAGAAGTAAATATAACCTGTAATTATGTTAATTATAGGGAAGAGATCTTTATAAGCAGAGAAGCAAAATGTATGTTTCGGCTGGCTTTGAATGGCAGTCTTTTTGTCTGGCCTGCTATGCCTTTGCCAGCCCCATATGGCTAGCCACACCCCTCTTGGCTATGCCAGTACAATTTGCTGTTGCCTCACCAGTTACTGTATGTATATTTATGATACTACTTTTGTACTAATGTGTGTGGGGGTTTAATGTAGTTTAATCAAGTTTTGTCTATGTGCATGATGCAAGGTATGTTGTATGTCTAAGTTTGTTGCCACTAGTTTGTGTTTAATATATATTTATATATTTGTCTAAAACTGTGTCGTGTCTTTACTTATGTAAGCCACTATACTTGAGTACATCTCCTAACAGAGATTTGCAACTACATACTCTGTACTAGCAGCCTTTTAACAGGGGTTTGCTAACTCACTCGCTTCGCATGCAGCTCCAATTGGGGGTTTGCATTATCTCAGCATTAACAGTTCAATACCAATCTAAAGAAGAAATACTTTATGGAATATGTCATCCTTGAGATATCCATGCCATTTCATGACATTTCTGACATGTTTTTTTTTTGAGACCAACAATTTCATTTTGGAAACTTTTAATAGCCTGGGCATACAGTGATACAGAAATGTGGTAAAATAAGAAATAAATATGGAGAGCCTTCACAAATACAGACAACTCCCTTCTTGAAAAGCTGAAGACTAAGTATGTGAAGGGTTAGGCAGAATCACACAAACATGAGTTTGGGGCCAAGCACAGGGGCCCGCAACCTTTTTCATCATGTCGCATATGAAGAAGGATCTGCCTGTCTATTCATTCATTTTTGCGAATATCCAAGGAAAGTCTATTAAATTAATCAGAATAACCACAAATATTTGTACCAGGCATATCAAATTATTTACCTACATAGTGAACCAATTCCTGCTGCTTAAAAAGTGTTTTTTTCCAAACAGAGCTAGTGTGTTGCAGTGCTTAAAATACTGGATTATAGAATGAGCTTCCCTTGACAAAGAACTTTGTTCCAAGAGAAAAGTAATATATCTTGCTCAAAACTGAACTGTGTTCTTTGAGCTTGACTGTTTGCTTGCAGACATTTCATTACCTAGTGCTAGTGCTAATAAGTATGGGGCTTGGACCCTGTTTATATATAGTAGCTTTATACAGTACAGTAACAAACATTCCTGCAGAAAACATGGAGAAAAATCACATCCCCACCAACACTGGCAGAGGAAGCAGCTACTGTATATAAACAGAAGCAAACCCCTCACTCACCTGCATTGATGATGGTAGGTAGGTAGATAGGTAGCCAAATATCTGCAAGGAAACAGCCAAGCTCAGAGGATTCCAAAGATCTTGAGTGATGCAAGTCTCTTTCTAGAGGCAAAAATGAATATATTGTGTCTGGATGAGATATGTTGCAGTATTCTGCTTGACTTGAATAAATATAATAGCTGAAAAAGATTTTTGCGTATGTGTGGTGTTTGCAAACAAGATGCTTCCCACTTCTGCAAACGCCAGACAAAAAGTAGACAAAAAGGGGTTTTACGCAAATTTTGTTTGAAGTGATATTGGGACTGCCTGTTGTGACCTAGGATTACTTAGCTATTACAAGACACAATTAGTCCCAAACAAACCTATTTTATTATAACAGCTGAGAATTACTTCATTCCCAGCTGAGTCCAAATTCATTGCAAAACAAGTCTTTCAGAAGTCCTTCAGGCTTATCACAAATCTTTATCTTCTTTTTGATACCCTTCCAAAGACCTTTCTTGGCAAAGACCCATGAAGTTCAAAAACAAGAAATGCTGACTGGAAACAGATAGCAACGTTGCTTTCCTACAAAGAACCCAAGTGCCTTTGCTGGTCTTTTAAGCCTTATGGGAGGGGCCAATCATCCCCTAGCCTTACTCTCAAGTTATCACTTTTGCTTTAGCTGCTCTTGCCTTCTGGCAACTCTGAGCATGCGTGCACTAGGAACAGGCTCCTCCTGTTTCTCTGCCTCTCTGCTGTGCGACTCGGGAGGCTCCGGAGTCCGTGCATCACATAAAGATGGCCCTGGCCCCATTTCTGCCTCTGATGCAGAACCCTCATCCAGGCATTCACCAGACTCCAGAACTGGCCCATGTTCCTCTCCAGCCTCTTCACTGTCCGACTCCACTGCTAGCTCCGCAGGCTGCTGGTGGACCAATACACTGCCAGAAAATACTCTGAACAGCAACTCGGGGGCAGTCAAAAGTAAGCATTTTTTATATCATTTTGTGGCTATCTAATTGTCTAATTTTTTGAAACCCAGACCCGGTTCCCTAGTGTAGCAACCCTTGAAAGATCTGTGCAATAAAGTTATTCACACAGTTTGCATAGGAGAAGGAATGCTGAACCTGTGGATGGACCCCAATTTGTGAGAGTTGGAAGTTTCCAACTCCATCGCCTCGAGTACAGGTCCCCCATAGGGCTGTGTCTTGATTCCGCTACTATTCCCCTTGATGACCCACAACTGCTGTGCCAAATCTGCTACAAATCATACTGTGAAGTATCCGGATGACGCGGCAATGGTGGCTCTTATCCAGGACAACAATGAATGTGCTTATAGGGAAGAGGTGAAGGCTCTGACTGATGCAATAAGGCTCTGACTGGTGCAATGAAAGTAACCTGGTTCTAACTGTTAATAAAACAAAGGAGATAATCGTAGATTTTAGAAAGAGCCGGCATGGTCATACTCCATTCAGTATCAAGGATGCAGCTGCAGAGGTGGTCAACAGTATTACGTATCTGAGGATGCAGATAACTAACAATCTGAACTGGCCTCTCCACAAGTCATCCATAGTGGAGTATGAAAACCATCATCTACATTTCCTGCATCGGATGAGGAAATCACATCTTTCTCCTTTCGCCCTGGCCACTTTTGACAGAGGAATGATTGAGAGCATTTTTACAAACTGCATCACTGTTGGACTTGGTAGCTGTAGTGCCTCAGAGAAAA
>JANHFP010003335.1:44961-55994 GCA_032468135.1 Calamaria suluensis
AATTTTGAGTAGTTCGGAGAACCGGTAGTAAAAATTCTGACTGGCCCCGCCCCCATCTATTCTCTGCCTCCCGAGTCTCAGCTGATCGGGGGGAAATGGGGATTTTGCAATAACCTTCCCCTGCCACACCCATCAAGCCACGCCCACCAAGTCCCACCACACCTACAGAACCAATAGTAAAAAAGATTGAAACTGGCCTGGATGTCATCAAATATACTCTGAGCATGTGCAGAAGTGGAACGCGTGACGGCAAATCAAGCCCCCGCGCACAAACAAACCGGTAGCAAAAGTGCATGAAACCCACCCCTGCAATGAAATGTCAGAAAACACCAAGCCAAGGATCACAGGAGGCTGGACAAACACAGGCGCCATCAGAACAGCTGGAACAGTCATATTTTGATGATTTATGGCCTCCTTGCAACTTTGCTTGGACAGCAGAGGACAGAGCAAAAACCTTCAATGCGGGTCTTTGCTGAGCAAGGGAGCAATTTTTTTGATGAAACACAGCCAGCTGCAGTCTAATTTAAGAAGCAGCCCTGACTCATACTTTTCCACCAGAAGCACCTGCCTGATCTCTTGCCTGGTGTGTTCTTGTGATTCTGACTGTTTGTGACTCCTCAACCTGGCCTTTGGATTGACTGACAGACCTGTCTTGGCTCTCTGAACTTGGGCCTGGATTTGATTTCTTTGCTGCACATTCCTATTGAAAGCAAAACTACCCAAGCAAACTTCTTTCTTGAAGACTCCATTTTGATTTACATTCCTTGTATTGTTTGCTGCTGTCTACTCAGCCTTGAGTAAAATGCTATTTTCACCTAGCAACCTGGACTTGGACTTGAAACCCAAAACAGGACAGTGGGAAGGAGATATGGAGGAATCCACCCTATGTCTGAAAACCAAGAATGGGAACTAACGAGGAGGTCTCTAAAGAGAAAGACAGACATTACTACACTTGCCCATGAAGGGAACCACCTGAAGATGCTTGCAAGGTAGGAAAGAAGAATTGAACCCTGTGGTGGTTGTAGCATGAATGGAGCATCAATCCAGGCCCATTTCCAAACCACTAAAGTCCACACTGAATTCATTGAATGGGCTCCAAGAACAGCCAGGAGGTGTATTTTAGGTTGCCGAGTAGAATTGCCAGTTGCAAAGAACATCTAGAGAGCTGGATGAGTACAATATCTCTATAGCAATCTGTTAAATGTAATCACCCAAAGCTGTACTGCAAATGATAGGGGTCAGAATTAGCATTCCACTGATAAATATTGTATTTTACCAAAGTGTTACATTGGAGGGTGGAAATGGACAGCATAAACACAGAGCTAAGAAGTGAAAACAGTGGAGCTCATTCCTATACAAACATAATGTGAAGAATATTTACAAGTCGTTATATACATGGGTTTCTGTGGCTCAGTGGCTAGGACTCTGAGCTTGTTGATCAAAAGGTTGGCAGTTCAGTGGTTCGAATCCCTAGTGCCACGTAACAGGGTGAACTCTTGTAACTTGTCTCAGCTTCTGCCAACCTAGCAGTTCAAAAGCACATAAAAATGCAAGTAGAAAAATAGGGACCACCTTTGATGGGAAGGTATACAGTGTTCCATGCACCTTTGGCGTTTAGTCATGCCGGCCACATGACCACGGAGATGTGTTTGGACAGCACTGGCTCTGTCTGCTTTGAAATGGAGATGAGCACCGCCCCGTAGAGTCAGGAACGACTAGCACATATGTGTGAGGGAAACCTTTACCTTTTTTATGCAGCTCAGCTTATGTAATGTTTTATGTCACACACCTTCCACTCCAAAAAACCTTCTGACAATATTTACAGATGAGAAACACTTGTGCTGAGATCAGGTTCATGTCAGGAAATTCCAAATACACACAGAGCAGATAACAGAGCTGTCACCTGCTCAAAGAATGAATCATATAATAAACAAAATTCCCCTTTAGTTTTGTTTAGTCTGGTTTAAAACTGAGTGTTTATTCTTCTGGTTGGCTATCTACTTTTTTGGAATGTGTTTTTCTGCCTTTTATTTGTAAGCGGCCCAGAACCATCCCAAAAGTAGTTGTCTTCCAAAGTAAACTAACTAACTAACTAACTAAAAATACATTCAGGAGTCTAGGTGCTAAGAAGGTTTCTGAGCCATTTTGTATTAGCCTTACCTGTCAGTACGTTCCACAATCATATTTATATATTAGAAAAGAATAAATCTTTCAGAATTTTTCTACAGAGGAGATAGATGTATATTTATTTTTCAATTAATTATGACAGTCCACTGAGACACTTTCAGTGAGGATTTTCTTAGGGCTAAAATATAAAAATATACAGCTATGTTTATGCACGAGGAAATATTTTTTGAATGATCATGTGCAATCATGTTTGTATCAAGTTTTAACAATCACCCAGATAAACAATCTCTCAGATGATTTCTCTCCTGGCCCTTCAGACCTTTCCAATAGTGAACACATGGGCATTTGTAATCTGCTTACTCACCTTCCTTCCTTATCAATTTATAAGGCCCCCTTGTTGCTGATCTTCTCTTTCCTTCCCAGCATGATAGCTTTCTAAAGGGAGTTGGATCTTCACATAACGTAACTGAAACATAACAATTTGAGGCTGGTCATTTCTGCCTTGAATGATAATTCTGGATTGGTTTCTTCTATGATCCATTCTGTATAAACTACAGTACATTTCCACTGAAGTTAAGCACAAGGGGGAAAAGTTGTTGGAATTTTGGATTAAAAAGTAACATTGCTGAAGGAAATTTCAGCAATGTTGCTGAAATTTACCCTGGTTGCTCCCCCCCGCCCACCTTATATGCACTACCATTAACTTAATAAAAGATGTTGGAGGAAAAAAAAGACAGAAATCTTGGATTTCTTCTTCAGCCATCTGCACTTTCCCTACTTTAAGAGTATAAAAATCAGAAAGTGGCCAGTAGAACAGCTGCTGAGTGTCATATCACATTGTTGTGGCACAGATATCTTATAAACAGTCTGACATCTGCCGCTGCTCCCTCCCAGTTGTACAAGAGAAGCTGAAACACCCACTAATTCAGTAAGACAGTCAGCAAGAATCTTACCAAATGTTTGTTTATAGCCCAAACAGAAAAGAAGGTGAGAAAAAAACTCTACATTTCTCTTATTTGTAACACAGCATCCTAATTTCTTCTTCTAAGGCTCTGCTTTACTGAAAAGGATTATTGGTATTTTCTTTGACTGGAAAGAAAATGCAGGTCCAGATTATTTCAAGAACTGTACCATCCTAACACAAAGTAACCCTTCTGGCTTTCTACAAATGAAAGTTGACCAGACAGATGAGTGAATTTTAATTCAAAACTAGAGACAGGAACACATGCTCCATGGCTCTCAAAAGCAACAGCCTGCCTGTAAGAGCAAATACAGAGAACTTCGGCTTTCACCATGCACCCACATTTTCCTGAGTCATAACATTTGCTCCCTTGATAGTCACTGCCTAACTTTGCCTAGTGTGTCAGGGATGTAGTGGAGGAGATAGTCACAGTCAGTACTGATTGGTAATATTTGTTTGGTAAATTTTCTTCATTTCTTCAGTTGATGCTGTGAAGTTTGGTTGAAAGAGAAAACAGTATTTGTGAAATTCATCTGCTTTGCTTAGAGCTTGCTGTGGAACTGAATGTCGATAGTACCAACAAGAATATTAGTAGTAATGAATGTAATAATAAAATTTAGAAGTTGATGTGTTATAACCATGCCATATATTTACACAATGCTAAAGCATGTAAACCTTATATAGACAACCAATGGATCATGGAGGCACAAGGCAGGGAGGGGTTTTAAGTTTTAAGTTTTTAAGTTTTAAGTTTAAATTCTGGATTTTGAGTTAAAAATTATTTTATTATTTTGATTTTAAAAATATTGTAATGTATTGTAATTGTAATGTTATTTTAAATTCTGTAAACCGCCCCGAGTCTGAGGAGATGGGGCGGTATATAAATCTAATAAATAAATAAACAAATAAATAAATAAATTATCAACACGTTTCCAGCAAATTTTATCTGTTTCCTGCTCAGGATCGAAATTATATTTTTATTTTATTCTCTAGATAAGTTCTTTGTATCCCATGCTTCAAGTAAAATCTCCTAAGCCTATATTCAAGAACAGAATGTCCAAAGAAGCATATTAAAAAGTCAATGAAATCATCCGTAAGATTTCAATTACTTCTTTACATAAAATATCCTTACATAAAATAGAAAGAAAAAAAGAGAGACTGTTGCCAAAGATAAAAAAAGAAAAGGTAAAGTAGCTTTTTTTTTTAATTAAAAAAAAAATCCTGTGGTTCCATGCAGATCATTCAGTGTCATCTCCACTACTAATTAAAAACAAGCAGAAGGGCAACAGGGTTAACTTTCAGCTCAACAGAATGTTAAGCAAGCAGCAGTAATAAATTGTTATCAGACCGATTAACCCATGGTGGTCGGTTTCCTGTAGCTCTTTTTCTGAGAACTCTCCTCTGATGCTACACAGAACATTGGAAGTGAAGATATATTGACTTGGGCAAAAGCTTTGTTTGTTAGCTTGGATCCTGGCCCTTTGAAAATTTACACCTATTTATTGATTGTGAGTAAGAAATAATAAGTTGGCAAAAGTGGTGCTGGGGAGACTGACATGGTCTGGAATGATGGACAGAATTGCCTTCAGTTTAATTCCTTCTCTTCAGTAAGATTTAGCTGCATGTCAGGAATCAGAAATATATGATGGGTCAGATCTTGCTGCACTACCTCTCCCAGAAGTCACAGCCGGCAGAGCCAATACATTTCACTTCCCTATATTTCAACAGTCCCGAGCATCTTATTCCTGTTGTGTGCAATGTGTGTGTGGTGTGTGTGTAGATGCATAGCACCAGGGTCCAAAATACATGTGCTTAATGCCTGCCTAGCCAGCTGGGTTCCAGATCACAGTCCTGTAGCAATCTTGAGCATGTTAACTAAAATCAGTGTTAGAGAAGTCTGGAGTGAAGTATAATATGGCCTCATAATTGACTATTGTCAATTATGGGCTTCATGAATTAAGAAACATTTAGAAGACCTGAAAGGGTTTGGGAGAGATGATGTTGATTTATCTGCTGGCTTTGTCTCAGTCCTCTATGCATTTTTATACCGTGACTGCTGGATTCAGGCAGACTGCACATGTTTCCGTTAGATTCAGGCCCTTCGTGTGTTGGAGTGATCATAATGAAGCCCTGTAAAAAAATTACAATCAATATTTGCTGGTGAGAACAGAGACCAGCAGGTAGGTCACGACTGTGCTTCCCCCCCCCCCTCCAGTTGACATTGCTAAACTCTTTGTCTATTTGTACAGGATAATTGCCGTCTGCTTTGAAAAAAAAATCCATTTCTTCTGTTATGATGGCTTGGGGCCACATTATTGTTGTTTGAACTTGTCCAGCAGCGTTAATATCACAGTGCTGGGTTTTTTTCTTAATTTGCTAAGGACTGCAGAGAACAAAGACTTATGGTTTTTTTTCCTCTTTTGCCACACTTGGCTTATACAAAATTAAAGTCCTATTTCTTATTTCTAAGCTTAAATGCTACCTTTGTGTTTGATCTCTTCTCTATTTATTTTCAATACCACCTAGCTTAATCTAGAGCCTTCCTTATTAATATAAGTTTACAATTGCTTCTACCTTGTTTCATATATAATTTTTTGCTTCTTTATTTGTGCTCTATGTTTTCCTATCTTGACAATCTCCTTGCTCTGTCCCTCAAGATCTTGTTCCCCAAGATCTTTGGCTGTAATTGCCAAATTCATGTCACTTCTATCTGACCCCCCCCCCCCCTTTTAAAAAATCCTTCTCTGTGGACTTGTGCATGGGACTTTTCTCTTCCTCAACACTGTTCCTTGAGCTGCTTTAGGAAATTTTGCACTTAGGAGTTCATGGAGTTTGAGTTGGTTGCTTCTTTTGCAGATGCCATTCAGTCTCTATCTCTTTATCTTGAATAGATCCTGTCTCTCAGAGAGTCTTACAGTTCCCAAGGTTTGCCATTCATCCTGAGTCTGTAGCTGAGCTACTCACCTTGGAACTGGTGACTTTTTTCTGCTCCTCTACCATCTTCCTAGCTAAAGTCCTCTTTTTGCCATGTCCATACAAGGACACACTTCCCAATTAAGAGGAGGATGGGTCTGTTTCAACCCTCCGTCACAGGCAGGATCTAAGCTCTGGGTTGCTAGAAGAAATGAAAAGTAACAACATTGCCAAAAAGGCATTAAGAGTTGTTAACCTAATCTTGCGTAGCTTCTTCTCTGGTAATATTGTGCTACTAACTAGAGCATACAAAACATTTGCTAGATCAATTCTCAAATGCAGCTCATCTGTCTGGAACCCACACTGCATATCAGACATTAATACAATTGAGAGAGTCCAAAGATATTTAACAAGAAGCTTCCTCCACTCCTCTGCTTGCAATAGACTACCTTATGCCACCAGGCTTGAAATTTTGGGCTTAGACAATTTAGAACTATGCTGCCTTAGGTCTGACCTAAGCATAGTACACAAAATTATCTGCTACAGTGTCCTACATGTCAATAACTACTTCAACTTCAACCACAACAGTACATGAGCATGCAATAGATACAAACATAAAGTGAACTGCTCTAAACTCAATTGCAGAAAATATGACTTCAGCAACAGAGTGGTCATTGCCTGGAGTGTACTACCTGACTCTGTGGTTTCTCCCCAAACCCCCAAAACTTTAACTTTAGATTGTCTACTATTGACCTCTCCCAATTCCTAAACCTTCTGTAAGGGGTATACCAATGTGCCTACCATCCCTGTCCTAATATTCCTTTTTACTCTTACACTTTTCATGTATTCAAATTATGTTTATATTTTTACTTGATATCTTAAATTTGCTTGACAAATTAAATAAATACATTCTGTGTGATGAGCCCACCCTTCCTCCACAGTCTGGAGGTGCCGTTTCAGGCCCAGTACAAAGCCTTTAGGATGGTTAGGACAAGACACAAAGCTTTCTCAATGGGCGTTCCTGCCTGCTAAAGTATAAACAATATGTTTACACTTCAGGCAAAGCCTCTTAATGTTTTATTCAGCTCCAGTTCTTTTACTTAAAATAAATTGGCTTTGTCTATTGCAATTGTATACTTTATGTTTTGTAGTCTTGAAATATGTCTTGTTATGACAAAGCATCCCAATAGGGATTGTGAAATCTTTAAATAAGCAAATAAATACTCTAGCTTTAAGTACAGCCCACTGTAGCCATAAATTTATCTAAGAGGGAGTGAATGCTGTGGCCCTTAACATGTCTAGCAGAAGACAGCTCACCATAAATGTTGGTCCTCAGAGTAAGTCCTATCTGAATTAATCAAAACATGATTAAGCTCATTCTACAACACAGTTTGAATTCTCCACACAGAAGTAAATATCTCCCAATTTTGGTAGAACAGTGAAAATTTCTACATGACTGTAATATCATTTTTAATCTAATTATATTTAACTATTTATACTGTTTAAAACAATACATGTCGGGTTTAAATTTACAGAGGATACTAAATATTTCAAAATAATCATTGAGTATTCCATTTTTAGTTTACTAGTTCTTCCCAAAATGAAAACACTATATATGTTTTTGCTGTTCAGTAACAATAATCCACAAATGTCCTTTAGTGACAGTATCAAGGAGAGAAAAACAGACAAATCTCCATCAGGAATCATCCACATAGTTAATTGAGCCTGAAATAACAAATTCCCAATTTCCACAGGAAGATCTAAACAGCCAATAAAGGACATGCAGGCATTACTTTCCTTGCTCATTAGTCAAAAACAGAAACAATCTTAATGTTTCCTAAATAATTTACCAGCATCAAAATAACATAAAATGTTTAAAGCATGGGTAGGGTAGGGCATGTGTTATATTTGCAAAGTTGCAAGCTTGTTGCTAACATAGAGATAACGGGTGCAGGGTTGTTGCAAAAGCAGGGAAACAATTGTAGCAAAAGGGGGCTGTACTTTGTATCGTTTGGCGCGAAAACGCCAGCTATAAAAGAAGCGGCTGCGGCTGCGGAGTTTCAGTGCTGTTTGTATTTTGCGAGTGTATGCCTGATCTGTTAATAAACCTGTGTTGTTACACCTTGCCTGAATTACTTGTGTCGGACAAATCAGGGCACTTTACAATATAGTAGTCAGTAAGGCACTATATCATGTCTGCATAAATAATTTGTGATGTTTGCAGTGTAAACCTGCATGAGACAGGGATTTTTCATGGAAGAAGCACACTAATGGAAAGAAAAAAGTGGGAGGGTCCCATTCAGCATTTCTATGAAAAGTGATAAACTCCACATCTGATTCTTTCCTACTCCTGTTGTTTTCCGATTCTTTCCTCCAAAATACGAGTTCAATCCTTTGAGTTTGTAGTATGATACCTTAATAAAAGAGAATATTTGTAGTTCAGGGTTGAAAGGAGGGGCTCTTAGTGCTCTCTGAACTTGGTTGTTTGTTGTAGAACTTTCATTACCCAATCTAGGTAACATCATCAGTGCTAGTAAAGGGTTTGCTGTCACTTTATATTGTAGCACTGATGATGTTACCTAGTTTGGGTAATGAAATGTCTATAAGAAAACAATCAGGGACACTAACAAAACAATCAGAGAACACTAAGGACCTTTCATGTTATATATTGTCACTCATATATTGTGGCACAGTGATAACACCAAAAGAATACAGGTGTTTTGCTTTCTAGTTTTAATATTAGCTGTTTCCCTTCAAATTAAATAGTTTATACAAGCTTTGGGCAAAGGTAACAGCTGCCTTTGGCTATAGGAAATAATTTTGTTCTTAACGTGAATGTTATGCTAGTAGCAGGCATCCTCTAGAACCCCTTATTAATAATTTGGTAATTATTTCAGGAGCAGTGCTATGGAACAACAGCAGAGATATCTCAGGATTTTGGACTTTCCATGAGCTTGGCTATTGATTATACTGGATTATCAATTTGGTCATATTAAGCATTACATGTAGTCCTTGACTTACAATCATTTGTTTAGTGACTGAAAAAAGTGACTTGTGACCTCTTTTCACATGACCATTGCAACATCGCCATGCTCATATGATCAAAATACAAACATGTCAGATTATTCATGAACTGGCAGAGACATGGTAACAAGGCCAGCCAATGAAAAGGCATAGCAACTAAGTCAGCCAATGAGAGCTGAAACAGTTTGGAGGCTGGGCGTGGCTCAGCTCTGTGCTGTGCTGAGAAATGAAACCAGTCTGAACTTGCATCTCTGTTGTACTGTTGCCTATGTATTTGCTTGTAACTGCTACTTTGTTTGTTTGTTTGTTTGTTTGCATTTTTATACCACCCCTCTCCGTAGACTCGGGGCGGTTTACAGCCAAAAATTAAAACAATTGTATACAAAATTTAAAATTTAAAATTAATATATTATTATGTGGCTTATATGGATTGATTAGAATCCAATTAGAATCCAATTCCAATGTTGAATCTATATTGGTATTGTACATTTATATTTGTGTATTATTATGTATATAAAGAAGTTAATGTATCCTGCTGCATTGGTCTTCCTGTGTATGCTTTCTGGATTTGATTTCTACTGCAAACTCTTACAAAACACTTGGCAACTGGCTCATATTTATGATGGTTGCAGTGTCCCAGGGTCACGTGACCATATTTTGTGATCTTCTGACAACCAAAGTCAATGGGGAAACCAGATTCACTTACCAACTGTGTTACTTATTAAACAACTGCCATGATTCACTTTATAAACATGGCAAGAAAAGTTGTAAAATGGAACAAAACACATTTAACACATTTCTGACGTAACAACATAAATCATGAGTTCACTTGTGCTCATAAGTTGAGGGCTACTTTAGCTCTATTTCAGCATCATATTACCAAGTGCAAGCATTCCCAATTTCCCTCCCTATTTGTGAAATCTCGGACAGCTGAGAAGATGAAGTTAGCAGGAAGACCATGAATTTCAGAAATCATCTTTAATGCTAGTCTGGAGTAAATACAGTATTTTGAGGATTATTAGAGTAAGTTCACAGTCTCATTTATAGTGAGTTAATTAAGGCAGAGCCTCTGTGAAATTCTTCCCCATTTGTCAGAGCTGGGTTGAGGTTTTCTTTCTGTTATGAACCTTCAAACTTGCACTTCCCACAATGTCTCGCAATACTGTTATAGATACAGTATTCTTAGCATTCTTCAATATTCTTAGCATTCCTGGAACAAGTGATTCATCATTTATTTGAATATGGAAGCTGCAAATTGCAAAATCTACATCCACAATGTAATTGCACCAATGAAACAAATTGGTATACATTGATGCAATTGTTGTAAATATTGGTTAATGGACTTTGAGGTTCAATGAGCACCCAACCTCTGAAAAGTCTGTTAAATAAAGCTTTTACGGTACTTCATTTTTTCTTGCAAATTTTGGGACAGAAATGTTCAGGGATTTTCTTCAACTACACTAAGGAAATTATCAGAAAATTCTACCCTCCTCTAAGCTTTCCATTGCTTAGTGTTTTTATTTGATTGATGCCATGCTTTACCCTTTTGGAATTTTTGAGATGTCACCTGATAATCACAGACATTTATTAACCAGAAATAGAATGAACATCTTCTCTGTTTAAAGCAAAATCATCCTGAGACAAGAAAACAAGTAGTCAAAAGACTTTCCTTCAACTGAGAGGGGAGGAGAGAGGGAGGGAGGGAGAGGGAGGGAGAGAGGGACAGAGAGAGAGAGAGAGAGATTTAAAATCTGAAGCAGAATGTGGATTCTTGGGCAGGAGAAAGAGCTTAAATAATATTATTCCCTGAGACTCTGAATAAAGTTTACATAGAATCTGGGAAAGTAATGAGGTGCCATGAAACCCATTTATCTCTAAGGAACAGGTAAACAAATTTAGATACACATCTGCATTAGGATTTTATATATATATATGTGGCTCTTCGGTTATTCGGGTTTTCTCCCGCGTAGAATTGGAAGTTTCCTGGCGACGTTTCGATGAAATCTCA